>CABFWO010000019.1:215878-239346 GCA_902155825.1 Timema genevievae
CACACACACACACACACACACACACACACACACACACACACACACACACACACACACACACACACACAGGTGGGCATGTGGACTAAATGCCAAATAATCCAGTACCTATGGTTTTGTGATGATCGAGATTTCGGGGTACTGAGGGTAATTTTTACTAAATGGTTTCCCACTCTCTTTACAAAGAATTGCTGGTCTATTCCTTTGAATTTTAAATTTCTCTTTTCTACCCCGTTAGCCTGGACGGTTAATTTAGATGTAATGCACATGAATACATATTTTTTTTTATCAACTGACAGCTCAAAAACCAACCTGATCCTAAAAAAGGCACAACACCAAGTCACCCAGAAGTTAATTTACCGCTGTATAATAGGCAGCCCTAATCTCTCAATTGTTTAATTTATCAGTCCCGCTACCAACTTAGCTCAGTTATCAAACATTGGCTAGTTTCCATACTATACCAATTACAATATTTTGGTAAAAGTAACACTTAGTATTATTGTTGTTAGGTTTCAGGATTAAAAAATAGGAAACTATGAAAAAGCATGGAAGAATTTTCACGCCAACATTAGCTTACACACCTGTAGACAAATTTTTCCGCAAAATATAGCGAGTAGAATGACTACCATTTTGCTAAAATTTCAATGGTTAAGAAATCCTTAGCTAGAAATTTTGAATATAAGTTTATTCTCTGTCTTCTTTTGTTCTCTTTCATGTCCGTACCCATGAACCTCCACATATAAGTATCCTCACTAATCCAAACCTCCGTTGTCATTCTGTCCGCTTCCGTCCTTCATTTTTCAACACCAACCCACTATAATCCTCTTGGCCACAACATACTCGTCCAGGGTAATCTCATTTTAAGATCGGTCACACTGTTTTATAAACTTGCGGTTACAAAAACGACCCAAAAACACCCAAAAAAATCCACTCCCCCTCCCTCGTTCTCTGCCAGTTGCAAGATGTACACTTAGGAGAGTGTCGGGGGAACTATTCTATGTAAATAGGATTTGCAGCGAAAAAAATTAACGACTGTTTCTATAATAAACAACACCGGTGGACACGCAGATTAAGGCCTAAGTCTCATCTTGTTAAATTTTATAGTAATGAGGAATTCAGAGTTCCCATCCCGGCTAACTTGTATTTGTGGACATGTGGGCTAAGACATCAACCTCGTCTGGCCTGGTTTACCGATGAAAAGTTCGAATTCTGGCCAGGTGTAGTGAAGGTTTTTTCTTTAAATAGATTCCCACCTTTCTTTCAAGAAGATGCGGATATATTTCCTAAAAATTACACAGTGCTCAACACTGAGGTGATTAAATGCAACCCAGTTTGGTGGCCACAAGGTTTAAGGCGCTACTTTCACAATAGATTAGACTGTCAAATATGGACAGATCGGGGTGTAGGGTGTATTAAGGGTGGTTTTCTTTTCCACTCTCCCTCCACGAAAATTCGGGTAAGTTTTCTCTAAATTCAACCGTCCTAATTCCTAACACATTCGAATAATTAGTACAAAGGCAAACAAGCGCTAAGACGCACTGCTATAAAAAATATTTATCAATAGCCGGTATGTAAAAGACGTTGAACACGTGAAAGTTGTTCAGAGAAAACTCAAAAGATAGTTTCTATTTGAAGAGTTCACGTTCAGAAGACTTCAATTTCCACTGAATGACTTGAACACTCCATTCACCCTGAGAAATAGCAGTGTTTCCTTAACGGATGGTGGTGACCTGGTGGTCTAGGGGGTAAGGTGTCAGACTTCTGTGCTTGGGGTCCGGGGTTCAATCCTCGGTCCCGGCACAGATTTATCTGATTTCTAAACCCTTCCTTCACCTCTGACAAGACGTGTATTGATCACAACTTGTGAACGTGTGGAATGCCGGGCCTCCACCGTGGTTCGGATTCTACGTTAAACTGTAGGTCCTCCATTTCATCTCACAATCACCCTACCACTACACATTAGCGTAAGTGCGTATAACCCGAACGGATAGTAAGACGCGGTGCTAATAATAATAATAATAATAATAATAACAATAATTAACGGATGGCCCTAATAAAGAAGATACTACAAAGTGGAAACTTGCAAGTTAAGCTTGCTACCTTTCAGACTAAACACGATGTACATGATTAAGTTACCGATTTAATTTTAAATGATTAAGAATATCCTTTATAACTAGGATACCTTTATAACTAGGATAGATAAGACGCATTAAAATTTATATACAGTAGCCCCACGGCTTCTTTGGTGCTGACTGACAGTCAACATTTAGATATATACCTAAATGTTGACTGTCAGAAGTGACAGCTGATAAACGCATGTTTTTTGCAGATCATATGGTTTGGAGTAGGGATACATAATTTGGTCTGGTAGCTTTTCTAAGGCGTCAGCTGTCAGCTGTGAGCTGTCAGTCATCACCAAAGAAGCCATGGGGCTACTGTACATAGCTGAATGTTAAAATGAGAAGAGTCAAAATATTGGTGGTAGCCAAACCTTTAATATTTATGCACTATTTGATAAATTGATATATTTGGTTATGAAAGTTTACAAAATTAATATTTAAAACGTAAAATATTTATATTCTGTATATTGAGTAAAAAGAAAACTTAACCAAAATATATGTTTCTTATTTTAAAACATAAACGTATTTATTCCAGTGTGTACGTAAAAAATATTTTAACATGGATGAATCAGTTTGTTTATACTGTAAACATATTCAAGTAAAAAAAAAAGACTTGGCCAATGTTAATTAAGATTCAGACCAATGTTCATGGAGCTTATGATTTTGAATAAAATTATATCTTATTTCTAAGTAATTATTAGTGCTTAGAGGTTTGATACTTTGTTTTAACTATAAATTGATGTTATGGCCAAGTTTATGATTTCCTTGAGTATAAATATATAATTTTTTTTGCTTTTAAATGCAAATTTTGGATTTTTTCAGTCTTAAGACATATTTAATCTTTTTTTGAAGTGTACAGTTGATATTTTAGTAATTTGTATAAAGGGGTGGCTGTTTTACATTTTTCATAAATTAAATTCAATACTGAACTAAAATCAGTTTAGCTCGTTCGATAGAAAGCTTCATTGCAAAAATATCTGCACACACACTATAAATAATCATACATTGATTTATATTTTTTTTCTGTTTATATTTTAATATTATGAGTTCAAAAATTAGTGTATGAACCTGTATTAAGTTATTTCTCTTACATCTAAGTATAGTGTTGTGATCATAAACAACTTGACAAAATGCTAAGAATTTAATTTAAGTGAAGAGTAGTCTACGTATGGATGCTTTGACAGAGTTTTTGATGCCATAAAAAGTGTTGGAAGTCTAAAAAAAAGTATTTAGCTATAAACCTGTACAAAAATTACAAAATATCTGAACTGTCAATGTGATTTACCACAAATACTGTGATTAAAATAAGCAATAAATTTGCCTCAGTGATTTTTAGCATGGGTACGATAAAAAGTTGTATACTATTATCCTTAATATTCATAGTGTGCAACTAATACATATTTATACTTACTCTAAAGTATTTTATATATATTAAGATGGATTTTTATTACATTGAAAGGTCTTATTTGATAAATTACACTATGAATATCTATTATGCTACACCATATTCAAACCAAATAATGTAATCTTGTAACCTTTTATGGTGAACGAAATTTATACTTATTTTATATTTATATTTCTTTAGACCTTATATATTTAGTACATTTTTAAAGTTATAAACTTCCAAGACTTTGTAATTATTATCTTGTTGAATACATACAAAAATATCAATACAGACATTAAATAAAATCCCCCCCCTTTCCTCTTAAAGTAAATGACTTACTTCACCACTTAAACGAATTAGTTTGAAGATGATTTGTACTCTGAATTGTCAACTCCTAAGAATAGGTTGTGAAATAGAGCTAACGAAAATATATTTTTTTCCACATTTATTTTTCTCATTTTAGAGACAGTTTATTAACAGTCCTCCCCCCTTCCCCATCCCATTTGAACTTTGAATACTCGAAATTCAATGAAGTATTTTATTTTTTTATTTCTTTTCTAATTTACGGAGAGAATATTTCAATTACTACATCACAAACTCATTAGCTAATTGATCATAATTAATTCGGGACATCAAATTAACTTTTTTCCCACCCTATCTTGGTACTATCGGTGTTTAAATACACTATTAGGGTAGTGATGAGTAAGTTGGATGTTTATAAGATAGTGACCCCCATTTGTGTGAAAGGGAAGGGGTAAACTATTGAAGGATCTTACGTACATGAAAATGGGATTTTATCCTTACCTCATCACTGGCAATCTAATATATGGTTAGAGTGACGCGTTTTACAGTGCGACCACCAATGTGGGTGAGAAGTTAAACAATTGAGTAGTGTAAATTAAATGTCATATTAATCCAGAAATAATTATAATATCTAATCAGTAATCAATAATCAATTTGATATTTCTTGTGTCACTTATATATTGTCAAGTTTTCTGATGACGTGCGTGGTAAATCAAAGCTCAAATCTCAGCTGAATGTACTGTGTTTTTTTTATTATGTCCTACTCTCCTTCAACGTACATTAAATGTGTCTACATCTACTTATAAATATACCCTCCTTAAACCTACAGGTAGTGAGACGTTAAGATTGCGAAATGACTATAAACTATAAAAGTTGGTCATGCCAATTAATATAAGACCATTTGTTTAGTGTGTAGAACGCGCTTAACACTAAACTACTGTTTAGCAGAGCCTTATGTGAAAGCTGGAAAAGTTACAATGTCTGCGTTCACGGATTCATACGTCAGTTCATTTTATTTGTAGCATATTATCTTATTACCCATTCGGGTTATACGCTTATGTACTAATTACACTAATGGTTGGTTTTATGGATTAAGAAAGATATATTTATAGAAAGTGTACCCACGTTTTCGTGTAGGGAGATTGGAAAACCATTTTGGAAAACCACCGTCAGAAAACCCGACCGAGGCTCGAACCTCAATGTCCCCATCATGGGCAGTCTAGTCTACTGTGAGAGTAGACTATTAGACCACGGGGCCACCGAAACGGGTTTGTTTGATATTACTATACCCTATAAAATAACACTAATAATATAGTACAGTATTATCTATTTTGAGCACAATATAATATGTTTGTATTTTCTTAAGGCTCTTCATATGAAAATTGGACAGTACCTTTATATTACTCGTGTTTTGTATCAGTTTGCTATAAGATCCCAATTTGTACTGCGATGGTGTGCTAGGATCACATTCAAAGCCCACCATCTTACCTTCTTGACCTTGCCGGTTGCATTTAGATCCTATCTTGTAAACAGGGCCTGGATTTTGATGACATGTCATATTTTTTTTTTGTACATTACAGTATGTTTTAAAACTTCTTTGCAAAGTGCGTGTTTGATTAAGTTACGTGAATTCATTACGAGTTTTTGATTAAAAAAATTAAGTAGTTTTTTTTTGGGTAAATATGAAGTAATTTTTTTTTATAATGTTAAGGGGTTTTTATAGGTCATTTTTAAAATCCTTTTTGGTCATATAAGTTTGGGTCATACTTAAATAATGCTAAACCAGTGGCGTGCAACCTTTTTGTGGGTGCAAAAGCCACTGAAGTCTTATTTTAATTTGAAGACCCCATGGCACCAACTATGTAAATAAAATAAACGTCTTCATCCCGCTTACGTCAGGACTTCTCCTCTTAGATTTTGCGTTTTTGGTGAGTTTTTGGCGCCCGATAAATGTTTCTAAGGCTGTCAAATATATATATAGAAAAAGTAATTTTATTGCACATAGCATTTGACTACAGGGATCTTCTTTGTCATCCATTAAAAACAATTTGGTGACTATTTGATAACGTGGGACCTCAAATGGGGTCGCAATCCCAGGGTTGCCCACCATTGAGTTACACCATGATGAAATAAAGCAATGTAAGCTTTACTACCGTTTAGCTAGATCTAGATTACATTAACGATAAGTTTTTGTATTGAAATAGGAAACTCACTAGAATTATCAAATATTTTTTATACTATCTCGTTTCTAGAAATCCTAAAAAAAGAATACTCTCTGGAGCTTAGCTTCTTCATGCGTTGAATGTGATCTAAATTTATATTCGTCTATTCTTTCAAAATTTTAACGATCCTCTAAGAATTTCACTGGATAAAGGGCGGCAGAATATTACAGTAGGCCTTAAAAAAAAATTTCCTTTCACAACAAGAGGCTTTTAAAAAATTCATGACTTTTTTAACAACCTCATAAAAAAGTTGGTTTGCGCCAAAAGCAATTTTAATCTAAAGCGCTGTAGTGTACCCGTTCTTTACTCTACCGCGTCAGGATTGTTTCTAAGGTACAAGGCATTGCGGGTAATGAGAGTTCAATAATATGTAATTAAGAGGGCTCCAACGGGGAGTGATCAGCATAACAAATTGTATTCTGTAATTATACAATATTTCAATAAATAGAATACTAAAATAAGTAGTACAACACAATTGCATATATTTTCTCATAGATATGATTTATTATAGTTTGGAACCAAATTTTCAAAACTATTTTCAATAAACTTCACTCAAATAAATTTTTCTTCATAAAATATAATAATAATATTTAGCACCGCGTCTTACTATCCGTTCGGGTTATACGCTTAATTACTAATTACGCTAATGGATTAGGAATTGGGGTGGTTAAATTTAGAGGAAGTGAACCCGCATTAGCGTGGAGGGAGAGTGGAAAACCATTTAGGAAAAACTACCCCCAGTTCACCCAACCGAGATTCGAACCTCGATCTCCCCGTCCTCGGTGGTCTGGCTCAACACGACTAGCGCGTTAGCCAACTACGCCACCGAGGCGGGTAAAAAATAGAAGAAAACCTCTATAAAATAAACTTTAGTAGATAAACAAAGAAAGAACCGTGTACGGAGCAAGCTTCAAATATTTCAATTCTCCTCTCTTTGCATTTCTCTCTCCTCCCCTTCCTCGTCTCATCCCTATCTTACGCACCACCACCTGCCTCGTTTATTAAACTTGACGTGCTGGAATATTGACACCTTCTCTTTATTTATTTTTTTACTCATTATAATCTCTCTTTCCTCTTTCTTGTTCCCCAAGATAATACTCTGCACACATTCTTCTTACCCACTTTGACTGTTAGTNGGGATGGATAGGGTTGAAAAATTGTGAAAGTCAGTCTGGCGAAACGTCCAATTAAGTGGTACAGAGAGCAAGAGAGTCACCGCGCTGTGACGTCATGCACCCCCCCTCTCCCCAACACCATCTCTCGGGCTTCGCGGGAATAATGACTACCGAGGTGACAATTAGGTAGATAGAGAGAGAGGGTGGGATTTTATCTGATAAGGGCACAACCCTCTTGAATGCAAAAAATCCTTTCACTGCGCTATTTCACATAGTAATGGCAGCCATGATGCATTAAAAACACACAAAAAAATCCTCAAATAGCTTAAATTTTTATATGTGACCATAACAACAAATTACATCACATTTATTTAAATCTGGTTTCTAGATTCGAATTTGGTCAATCAACTAATTGTTGAAATATATTTTAATAATAATAATAATAATAATAATAATAATAATACTTAGCACCGCGTCTTACTACCCATTCGGGTTATACGCTTAAGTAATAATTACACTAATGGGTTAGGAATTGGGAAGGTTGAATTTAGAGGAAGTGAATATGCATTTGCGTGGAGGGAGAGTGGAAAACTATTTAGGAAAAAAACCAGTTCACCCAACCGAGATTCGAACCTCGATCTCCCCGTCCTTGGTGGTCTAGCTCAACACGACTGGCGCGTTAAATAACTACGCCACCGAGGGGGGTGAAACATATTATAAAGCAAATACAAGGGGAATATGAATAACTCATCTTTGCAAATTACTTCCCCAATAGCTGCCACAAGTATTGCCATGTTATTTGGAGATTTGATACCAGTGATAAGGATTTTCGCATAGCCAGAATCTTTTTTTCGTAAGAACATTGATAATTTGTTTTTAAAAGTGTTCTTGAGCGTTATTTTCATAAATTCATCAAAATACTTTCCAAACGCTCCAACAAGTCAGGTAGAATATCCTTCAGGAACGTTTGGTACAGTACATTGCAGCATTGAGGTGGGGTGTAGAAAAATTTGCGGCCCTATTAAACTGTCGTTAATTATCCCAGCCCAGACAGTGACAGATAAAACCTGTTCTGATGGCTGGTTGGGTACGTTGTGGGCTTGTTTTACTCGGCCCATCCGTGAGAGTTATGGGTATCGAATAAGCTATTCCTGGTGAAGCAGGTTTCATCTGTAAACAGGACGTGTCTTATGAAGTGGAGCTCCTGAGTGCACTTCTGCAACAACCATCGGTAGTCCACACGTGCATCAAAGTCCACTGGATGTGATGTCTTCACTTTGTGTACATGGTACGTGTGAAGCAGTTGTTCGTGGGGAACTTACCACACATTCTAATGATTGACATGCATGGCGTGTGCTATCACTCGTGTGATGGTGGGGTGAAGTGTAATGTGGCTGTTTTCTCTTTAATGGTTCCCCCTCTCTCATTCCATATAAATGCAGGTATCTTTACTTTCCATTCAGCATTATTCACCTATACTTAAAATTATTTTATTATTATTTAGCACCGCGTCTTACTAACCGTTCGGGTTATACGCTTAAGTACTAATTACGCTAATGGATTAGGAATTGGGAGGATGGATTAGGAATTGGGAGGGTTGAATGTAGAGGAAGTGAACCCGCATTTGCGTGGAGGGAGAGTGGAAAACCATTTAGGAAAAACCGCCCCTAGTTCACCCGACCGAGATTCGAACCTCGATCTCCCCGTCCTCAGCGGTCGAGCTCAACACGACTGGCGCGTTAGCCAACTACGCCACCGAGGCGGGTCCATTTAGGAAGAGCCACCCCCAGTTCACCCGACCGAGATTCGAACCTCGATCTTCCCGTCCTCGGTGGTCTGGCTCAACACGACTGGCGCTTTAGGTAACTACGCCACCGAGGCGGGTCTCTACTTAAAAAGTGGCCGAAATGGGAAGTAAGACGCTGTGCGAAAAAAATTTTTTTAAACATTTTAAATGTTTTGTTAGAAAACCATTTATAATCTTTTGATTAATATATTTTTCTAAGATAAATATTTTTGAGGACATTTTCTAATTTTTTTCATTGAAACTTTATTTGAGAATTATAATAACCTAATAGAAACGCGTCTTAATCTATCCTCAATAAATATTGTTAAGTGTTTTTTTTATAAAAATTAAATTATCATGGAATGTTAAGTGTTTTCCATAAATATGAAAATGTCATGGAAAGATTCCAACAATGTTTATTTATGAGCAAAAATTAGTCAGTCAAAAGCTTACAAAATACTCACAATAACACAAAGCTCGTTTGTACACCCGGAAGAACCATTTCCAAAATTCAATTTTTATTGATCAAATAAAGTTTCCTCAAACCCAGTTGAACAGCTGCAATTTATTATCTGTTTCCACGAATCTCTACGAATTGCACCCGTTTCATCAAAAACGTGGAGTAAACTTAATTTTCGGGCGATTCTATTAGAACTCAATGTAACTATTTGGTAAAGAACTTGCTAAACATTTTATAAGATTTGAAGAAAAACTGCGAAAACACCATTTTAAGGTAAGAACTATAGTAACGATGAAATGGAATCCATTGGGTGCTTCTAAAACTTTTATTACCGAACTTGCAACACAAAATGTACATTATCTTAAACGACATGTATGAAAACGATGCTTAGACACGTGCTTTTTTACTAATCGGTTGCCTACCTCAATGAAGCTACGACAGGCCTAGAAAACTAGTAGCGGAAAATATATGGCCTGAATAAAAAATTGACCCAGACCATAGGTTGGGAACAATGATGGATGTAAAAAGTTGCCTACCTCCCCGGTTCACCTACGTTGCCGTTTTTTGTCATAAGAGGGGGTATTTCTAGACATGATTTTTCTAACTAAAGGTGTTCCATTTCGGCTCATCCTAAACCCCTGTAAATTTGTAGCACTTATTCCGATGCACTCTGTATGGATTCAATTAAAGTCCTTTCTTCTTAATGATGAAATACCTTTTAAACAAATACTATTTGATATTTATTAGTAATTTGTTTTTATGTTATTAACTAAAAGCTAACCATATATAACAAAACCTTACCTCCCCTGCATCTATAAATAATTAAGATTAGGATTTGCTAGATTGGGTAGTATTGTTCTAGTCAGTCGGTCACCTAAAAACTTAAAATTGTTTTAATATACAATAAAACATAGATTTCTTTATAAAACAAATCCCTTTGGTTGGATGAAAATAAGACTATCCCCAAAATACCTTCAACTAAAACAAAAAATAATCTTTTGGTAGTTTTACTGCCCCACTACTCTTGTAAACATGATTACATTTGCCAACATATACACGATTACAATTTTTTGCTTTGTTTTAAATCTCAGTGTACCCTTTATCCATCGTAATCCCACTGAGGTTGTCAGCGGTATTATTTTAAATGGGGGTTTGTTTGGTAGAGTACGTATGGTAATGAAGTGTTTTAATTACTGGGTGAGCAGAAGAGGCTGGGCGAGCGTGGAGGTTACGATTAGTACACATGTCTTTATGAGGTTTTCTTTGATACACACATCCCTTTAAATGGTCGCGCAACTGAACGGATATAATCAAAGAACATGCTAACAAATCACCAAAAGTAAATATAGTTGCGTTTTTTTCAACCATACTTAAGTTTCTGTTAGGGCTGTGTAGGCCTACACAAAATATTATATAGTATTTATATAAATTACGCTAGTTGCCTGGGTCTTAAGAATATAAAACCTAGGTGAAATATACCCGCACTTTCAGATAAGGGAGGATGGAAAAATATTGATGAAAATTCACCTTCAACACATAACGACTGGGATTAGAGTACTCTATCACTAGAAAACAAGACTGAATGAGCATGAAATTACATTCAATTAACGCACCCATCTATGTTGGTCTTATTGTTAGTTGAAATTTAAAAATTAGTTTCATATCTCACCCCTAGAAAGAACTACGATGTATTGAGTGACGGTTGGAAGGGATCACATTATATTCTATTATTCCTTTCTTTAAAGTTTACTTGTTGGTTAGGGAGGACAGAATAGACGAAGTTTTGTGACCATCAGTAAAAACAATTAATTACTAAAGCTAGAAAATACAAGCGATCCTGGTGTAGAGATTCGTTGATACTTTAAAATTTCCAGTTTTACTTTCTAAGCTGACAACCTCTTGGTTTACTTATAAACATAACTGTTCCGGCAAAGTCCAACATTCCAAGAACGAATCGAGAGAGAAGAAGCATAGAGAAAGTTTTGTGCAGAATATAATGAATGTATCATAATAATTGTAGCATTACGAGAAGTTTTTAAGTTTTTAAAAGCATTGGTTCATTGATCTTAATACGATGGCTGTAAGTCTTTATATATAATCCTGCTTAGGTTGACGTGTATTTGGGGCTAACCATTAAGAGTAGGTCTTAGCTACGTTGATAATTTTTTTTTGCACCAAGTTTTATTACTCATCCGGGTAGTCTGTATTTAATTAACTACAGTTATTTCTGGGTGAGAAAAGTGGAATATAGAAGGAGTGTACCTACTTCTTCTTAGAGGAAGAGGAAAACACGGTTTTAGAACATCCATCCTGAGAACCCCCAGCCGGAATTTAAACCTGAACGTCACAATAACCAGAAATTAAGACTAGACGAGTTTGACGTTTAGTACGTGTCAAACAATGACAGTAAATTAAAACATTTAGTACCAATTCTTCAACTAAACCGTTTTTGTATTTGGTATTTTTTTTCTGTTCTATACATGCAATTGAAAAAGTGATCCAACCCATACAGTTAGTATTGTGACCAAGGGAGGTAGGAACATAATTAGATTGCTTATGAGTGGCAGGAAGGGTTCAAATCTCGGCTGACTGCGTAACGGGTGGTTTTCCTATCCCACTTTCAAACTAATTTGGGCATATTTCCTCTAGTTTACCCTCCATATCGCTACCCCTTGGATTGTATCATTAATAACCACAGTATTAATAAACACTAACACAAAAAAATTGGAGTTTAAGAAAATAAATATTGTGCGGAAAAGGTGTTTTGGATATTTTTTTTATATTCAAAGTGAATCAGCCATAACCTGTTTTGTTGTACGCCCTTCTCATTCCACAACATTCTTAATCTTTTCGTCCCAACAGAATACTTCACCGTCAGCACAAAATAATGTTTCGTGGAACTGGAGCGTATATTTTCCTCTTCCTAATTGGTTCAAGCTGCAAGAGACTGAATAAACCTTGGCACTCCATTTGTCAAAGTTCCTTGCGCGTACGTGGCGCTCCGGTGCGTGATGCGGGAGCTAATTTTCTTTGCCATGGAATCCTGGGACACTTTATTCGTACAGACGTCGCTCGCTCTGAGGCGATTGCTCCGGCCGGAAGAAAACAGCATGTTCGACTAGTTTCGCCATACAAATGACAAGTGGCGCCTCTGGTGACGTGCACTGGGGAAACATATCTATTGGTATTTCCTTTCCAATCGACCCTTGTCCCTAGGAGGACATCACCTCCTGTTTGATGGTTGGTAGCGTGAATGATGATCGGGCAACACTGTTTTTTGCATGTTCCACGTCAGGGATAGCCACACATTTTCACAAACGGGATAGGATTGAGGAAGGTAAAATTTGTAAGAAATGTACCCACATTCGTGTGGAGAAATAGTGGGAAAACCATTTAGGAAAAACACGCCCAATACACCCTGCTGGAATTTAAACCAACCTTCCCCCACGTAGGCATCCAAAAAGGGTATTTTATTTTTAACGGGGAACTACCTCACTCCTCAGTCACCTAAATACTCCTCTTTGGGGCTGCCTAAGCTTTCCAGATGGCGGTTGAACTGTTGAGGAGTTTGCATGACAAATAAGCATAATAGTAGCCTCTTAATATCATAATTATTAGTAAGTTTGGGCTTTTTTAACTAGCCCTAATTATTCTGACGTTATAAACATCTTATATGATGAGTTCCACTTTACACACTTTAATTTTAGGGCCTTATTTATTTTATTTTAATGTGTCCATAAATATACAATACGATTATTTGAAGAACTATGTGGTCAATAATTTATTATTATTACTTCTATCACACACAGATTATAAATTAGCTTTTAACTATAATATTAATAGCACATAAGTATAAATACGAACATGCATTATTACTAAGGGGTTAAGTGTAAGAAAGGGCACTGTCCCTAACCTCGCCCAGATACAATTTTGTTACTATTATTATTACTTATTCTATAGCATTAATAACTTGAAAGGTCATTGCCACTCTTACAAAAGTAAGCTACCTATCCCTATATTGAGCTAGTTCTACCCAGTCCACCTCATTACAACCCATCTATTCTAGGTCTATTCTAATGTTATCCTCCCATAAGCGTCAAGTCTTCCCAATGGTCTCTTCCCATTGGGTTTACCAGTCAATACTCTGAACAAGACTCTAAATACTTCCATTCACACTGCATATCCTTCCCACCGTAATCTACGAGGACTTTATCACCCTAACAATATATTCTGATAAGTACAGGGTATATAACGAATCATTATGTCACCTCCTCTACTTTCAAGTATTTAATATTATGTTTTACATTATAAATATATAGAAATATGTATATAAATAATAAATATATGTTTTACATTATAAATATATAGAAATTCAAGAATCCTTCTAGAAATATTAATTGTAATTCTAACTTCTCAAACATATTCCTAGTAAACAACTTCAACCAACATGTTCCACGAATAGTTCCTGTTTTCTCCATTCCCTCCATGTTAAGACACAAAGGTGGACATTTTATGTGTGTTCTACTAAAATCCTACTGATAGCCATTTAATATTATATTATTTTATACAAACACTAACTTAACTTTTTATGAAAATAATTTCGACACCTTTGATTTGTGAGTAGAATGTCTGTCTACTTAGCTAAGAATCCCGGGTTCAATTACTAGCATAGCAAAATATATATATATAATTTTTGAAATGTGAGTTTCACCTTTCACAGTGATGACGTCATGGCCGGGAAATGGATGTTGTGTCTGTTGTAGAATTAAGTTCGTGTTATAAGTCATGTGCTGATATAATCAGTCGGTTCAGAAAGTACGTTTTAAATATCTCAAATAAATTTAAAAATAAATAAATCATGTGATCACCTTCCTTCCATTTTCCCATTCATTCCACCCATTAACATAGAACATTAAATGCCAACCTAGCTTGACGGAAATTTCAAGACAGAATTTGAATTGTACCAAAGTGTGAACTTGAACATATACTCGATTTACGACATTGTGTAATATCGTATATGACAGTTAACTCTCATTTACACCTGGATAGTGAGTATTCCTCTGAATGATGAGAACAATTCACAGATACAGTATAAACAAACGCCAGCACTACCTGGTCACTGAGTGTTCCACTGAGCTATCGGAACAATTCACAGAAACATTCCAAACCAACTCTTCCTACCTTCGTAACCAGCCACAACTCATCCCCACTACTGAAAATACTCTAGAACTTGTTGAATATAGGTATTTAATAATAAACTTATTTTCATAAAATTAAATACACTCGTAAACATTCTTAATTATTTCAAACATTTATAAAAATAGTTTCTCAACTAAAAGCACATTAAGATCAAAGTAATAAGAGAAGGTAATACTATTTTAAAAACTTCTATGCATCTTGCACATTATTATATTGTTTCAAGGACTGGAGAACAAAAGCAAACAAAAATAATGAAGATGTAAAATTAATTAAATAAGTTTTAAAAACAAAAGAGAAAATTTTCAGAGAGTTCATCCCTCTCAAGGAAAAGAGAAACTTTCTCGTTTCTGCCATTTCCAACCCTCCCCCCCCCATTTTACGCCCTCTCCCACGTTTTTCCTTGCCGGCCTATCCGCACTTTGCTTTTACAAAATTACACCGCTTAATATAAATGTCATATAAAATTAGCTTCATTTAAGAAAACAAACCAGGATGGAACGAGTGGAATTCTTCTTTGTTAGTGAAGAGCTGAGTTACTGGGGAGACGCTGAACCCTTTTTACTCAAAAAATAAATAAATATAAATGACTTCTTTTAATGTATATTTTTTTAATAAAGTGTAGAAACAGTAAATATATTGTAAAACAACACGGAAAAGTTTTATTTAGAAAATAAAACACGCGTTTTGAATAATGCCATAATATCATTTTACTATTTTATTTTATAGGTAATTGATACCATCTATAAAAAGTGACCAAAAAAATTACATGACCTGACATTTGCATTTATTAAAATAATTTTAGTAGATTTTATAACCATCGGATACCTTAGTGTTAGTGTTAATACATCGTCTCTTCAACCTGTAGTTCATAGACTAGTAGCTTATTACCTCGTCCCTTCAACATGTAGTTCACAGACTAGTAGCTTAGTACCTCGTCCCTTCAACATGTAGTTCACAGACTAGTAAGCTTAGTACCTCGTCACGTTAACATGTAGTTCACAGACTAGTAGCTTATTACCTTGTCCCTTCAACATGTAGTTCACAGACTAGTAGCTTAGTACCTCGTCCCGTTAACATGTAGTTCACAGACCAGTAGCTTAGTACCTCGTCACGTTAACATGTAGTTCACAGACTAGTCGCTTATTACCTCGTCCCTTCAACATGTAGTTCACAGACTAGTAGCTTAGTACCTCGTCCCTTCAACATGTAGTTCACAGACTAGTAAGCTTAGTACCTCGTCACGTTAACATGTAGTTCACAGACTAGTAGCTTAGTACCTCATCCCTTCAACATGTAGTTCACAGACTAGTAGCTTATTACCTCGTCCCTTCAACATGTAGTTCACAGACTAGTAGCTTAGTACCTCGTCACGTTAACATGTAGTTCACAGACTAGTAGCTTAGTACCTCGTCCCTTCAACATGTAGTTCACAGACTAGTAGCTTAGTACATCGTCCCTTCAACATGTAGTTCACAGACTAGTAGCTTAGTACCTCGTCACGTTAACATGTAGTTCACAGACTAGTAGCTTAGTACATCGTCTCTTCAACATGTAGTTCTAAAGTTCGATTCATTCGACGATCACAATACTTTCTCTTCGAGTTATCGAGAGAAAGTAAAAAAAAAGTTTTAATCAATGGAAAGTTATGTGTAAATTATTTTATTCCACGTGAAATAATTTTATCCCCCATGAATTTGGAAAATAATCCTTCACAAATAATTGACAGGGCTCATTCGTTTGTTTTATGTAGTGGGTCTGTATTTGAAGGGTTCAGTGGTCGTGACAGATTGATGGATAGACAGGCCAGTTGTAGTCGCTGTACACACAGTCCACAGAGTCAGTCACAAACAGGGAAATAAATTTAAGAAACGCTAAATTATACAAATGCTTTAAAAACTATTGTGTATTTTAATAAAGTTTTCTGTGTTTACCCAAAAGGAATTACCATTTTTTTCCCTAACACTTTATAAAAAGTATTGGAAAGAAATAAGATGTAATATATCATAAAATTGAGTACTATGAAGTAATGCAGTTGGGGTTTAGACCAAAATGATTAGAGATTGATGGAGATGGGGAAATGTATGAGGTTATTACGCAACTGTATGTTTCAATGACGCACGTTGGTGGTCGAATGGTTTAAATCTAAGGTAGTATTCCTCAAAGTTTTGTTGAGGAAGGACAAACAAATTGAGGTTATGTGCACTGGGGAACAACTGGGGTCACTGGGATTAGAGAATTAGAAGGTTGAAACTTATAATGTGAAAATATTATTTTAAGGCATTACCATTGGGACCATGAATATAAGACATAAATTAATGCAATACATCTAATGTTGGTTTTTCATATAATTAAATAGAATTATTATGTAACAGTTTGATTATTTAACATTCTAAGCTTCATAATTATTTGTAAATAATTGTTAGGATTTGTTAACTTAAGGTTGTTAGAGACCTACTTTTTATATGCGACTTGAGTCTACCCAGAAAAGAAATACAACACAATATGGATATATATCTTTTAATCTTATGCATATTTTCAAATTTTTGTTTCACATGTGATCAACATTCTTTAATTTATTATTATTATCATTATTATTACTAAACTTTCTATGAACTCACGGACATTTTATTAAGCTGCCGAGGACCAAGCTTTGAGAAACATTGGTCTAATGTGTAACTCTCGCAATATACTGGATTCCCGATGAAGGGAAGAATTGACTTATAATCTCAGTCGTGTGTAATAACGGTGGTTTATCATGAATTGCTATCCACTCTATTTTCCCACAAATGTGGATACACTTCCTCTAAATTAAACCTTCCTCATACCCAACATATTAGTGTTTATTTATTAACGTTTGAAGTTATATGCCCCAAAATCGTTAGTATTCAAGTAATGTTTAATATTAGTTTGTGAAATTCATAGAGTTTTTACTATCTTTCCAGACACTAGAAATTCACCGTGTTTTAAAGGCTCGCCCAGTTTTCCAGTTGCATAGCAATCTTGACAAAACTGTTGCAGCCAGCAATACACTACATCTCTAATACGTGTAATTTGTTAAACTCTACTTTTTATTCAACTTTAAGAGAAACATTTTTACAAAATTCAATTAATTTTATTAGTTGTATACATTCTATTATTTTATTAAATTAAATTGGCCTTAGTAATTTTTTTATTAATTTATTTAATATTGATAATATTGATCTAATAATGTATGGTAATTTCTATGTTCACATCTGAGTCACCATATATACTAATGGAGTAGATAATAAAAAATTTGAAATTATAATAAATGTCCACGTAATTGCTTAAAAGGAGATTGTGAATCAATTTAGAAAAAAACACCTTCACTACATTTTGCCAGGATTCAAACCCATTCCTCCCCATCCTAGGTAAACCAGTAAATACAAATCTGACACCTTTATTAGTGGGACCACTGGTATGGTTAAAAATGTTGTAAACTATTTATGTTTACTTACATAATTACATGAATACATACATATAAACACATACACATATACATACATACATACATACATACATACATACATACATACATACATACATACATACATACATACATACATATGTATATATATGTAAATATATACGTATTTATATAAGGGTTCTTATTGGATATCTTCAACATTTAAGTAAAATGGTTCTAATTATATGGACTTTGTGATTAAAATATTATTTCTTAATAGTCCAGATTATTATTTACATACATACATACAAAATTAATACAGAAATATACAACCCCTGGAATCGTGACAATAGTGAACTCCGATTCTCTCCCACTCCTTGATTCACATCGTAGGACCACCCTCGAATTCTGACCCAGGTTTACAAAAAGGAAAAGAGGTTAAATTCATCAGAAAGATATAGATGGATCCCTTGGAAGAAGTTAAATCCCTCAAAAGTCTTTAGATCTCTCAGATATATTATAAGGAATTCGTGGACATCGTTTGCTGTACCAAATATCAGTACCAGTCTAGCAACATTAAACTATTTCCAAAAAATACATATAAAATATGAGTCAACTTTTGTTCTCTCTTACACACATCGGTGAGAATTTGAGCAAAAAATGTCAACCTCTTCTGGTCTGGTTTTCCGGTTGACGGGGAGATCAAAGTACTTATATCGGGCAAGTGTACCGATGATAGTTTTCTCTAATAACTCACTTTCCCTCCACAATAATGGAGGTGTATTTATTATAAAATATATCTTCCTCACAACTACACCATTAGTATAGATACGCACACATAAAACGCAAACATAAAATTAAAAGTTTAAGTTTTTACCCGATTTTAGACTTACTATTTGATTCGTGACATCCAGTTAGAAACACGCGTTTAAAGAATATGGTGGACATTTATTCATCTGATGGAATGAGGCGGTGTTTGGTTAGAAATGTTCGAGTTTATGTGTGAGCGCAGGCATATGAAAGTTTAGAGGGATGTATGTTAGGAAGAACTGTCTTCTGCATGACGTCATAGAAGGAAAGGTTGAGGTAAAGTGAAGATGAGGAAGAAGGAGGATTCAAATATTGGATCACTTGAAGAAAAGAAGAAAACTCTGGGAGCTGAAGAAGGAGGAAGAGGACAGGGCACATTGGCGATTCTAACTCAGTGACAAAATGAATGGATCTGTCTTAAGACAGAACATCTAATAATAATAGTAATAATAATAATACTTTTTTAAGAATAGCCTATGAATCACTTTTGTGGCCTTACCTCCAAAGGAATATGATATTTTCTTGGACGCATTTTTGTCGATATCTGTTTGAACTTTAATTATAAAAATATTATTATAATAATGGTAAAGATAATAATAATAGTATAGTATATTCATCCTAAGCTTGTGTCAGTTTTTCTTAGTACTGAAAATCTTAGTACTTGAAAATCTAATAAAATTACACATTTATTTTCAAGTCGTATCTTAATAAGCCTAATGAACGTTCCTTATTTACACAAACCTTTTAGAATGTTTTCTAAAATATTACTGACTTTAAGGTTTTAAATCGAGGATTATTAAACTATTTACTCTTTACTCTACGGGGGTAGGGATGAGAAATGGATATGAAGGAAATTTTTGCATTTGCATGGAGAGAGAATATTAAAACCAAAGTAATAGACCCAAGTGTAAAAAAAACCTCCACTGATGCACATAGCCAAAATTTGAATCACGAAATCCCCATTCAATGACAATCCAGCCCCATGCTATTCTGACTCTGATGGCAGTAAATGAGGTTATGACTATAAAAAAATCCAAAGAGATAAAACTGTACGTTCGGTGGAAGCGAAATTAAGCCCTCTGCTCAAATCTACTGACAGACACCCTTAATATGACATTTTGTCACATAAATTCAAGTATTTTATTTTTATACTAATTTCAAAATAAAGGTTTTTAATTGCACACAGACTATGAAAATATTACAAGTCTTAAAACCTCTTTAATAAATTCAAATCTAAATACAAAATATTGTTTATAAATTTATAAAACACAATAAACAAATGTTCACTACGACTTTATTAAAAAATTAATGTGTCGATGAGATAAAAAAAACATTAAACTACAATAAAGTAAAGAGTTTTATTTTATAAAATATAAATACTACTAATTGAATTTAGCTAAACAAAGGTTTAATTCAAAACTAAACACTGATAAAATTAATAGTTTATTATTTCATGAACTTGTTAAATAAAAACCAGGTGGGTTTCTAACTTAGCTTCTTAGGTCTATAATAAATAGATTAGTTTTCTTTTTATAAAAGAAAATACCATAGACTAATAGCCGAACAAAATACTTTTTTTTTTTTAAAGTTTTCAGATCACAAACACTATTTTCCGACTCATCACGGCTAAGAACAAAATGAAGACACAGAGAAGAGAAATAAACTTAAAAAGAAGTGTTTCAGTGTAGAGAGAGGGCTGGGTGCTTCAATCTCTCCCAATCCTCCACGGGGTTAAGGTTAGAAGGTGAAAAGACCAAGGTATTGGTTAGTTTTCCTGTCTAGAAAATTGAAGGATGAAGGCTTTGAGAATTTGTGGGGGGGACAAAGAGGAGGGAGATAAACTTTGGTTCAACTTTTGTCGGCCACCAAAATGGGTTTCTAAGGTCGAAAAGTTTTGGAATAGTTTCGTGGACTCCCAATTGGATTGAAGAAATAAATAGAAAGAAAGAGGAAAAAAAATAGCGATCAATAAATTTAAGGATGAGCCTATCATTTTTAAATTATTTCGAAAGTTTTAGTTTACTTTTAAAGCCACTGGGTTCCTAGAATAACTGTTAATGTTTCTAAAATTATGGTTATATTAATCTTTCAAAAGGTTTTAGTGGCATTAACAATTTAAACATATTTTTTAAGCTATACTCTCATTGCATTATTTAATAAGTGTGATTTAAAAAAAATTATGTAACCACAATAAACCTGCATCGGTGAGCACGTTGAATTAAGCTTCCTTCTACTCTTAGTTTACTAGTTTCTGGGCTGTCAGGTTTCGAATTCTCACTGGGATTTCTGAGAGTAGATTTCCTTAAACAAATCTCAAATTTACCTTCACGCAATTCACGTACTTTTCATTTGAATCCCTCTTATATAAATTATGTAATGTTGGTTTGCACTAAGGCACTAAAATCTGGATAAACGCATTCTCTCTCTTGGGTCTTTGAACCTTCTTACTATAATATGGCGCATTTTGAGAAATGGATGTAATTTAACATATTTTTTTAGCTGTATTTTAAATTAATTTTCCATATTATGTTGTTTCCAAGCCTTATATTGCAGCAACAAATCAAATAATTTCACTGTCGTGTTTCTCGTTTGAATTCATAGTAGTGTGTCAACAAAAAATTACAAAACCAATCCAGTTATATAATGTCAACTTCACAAACGGTTTTAGGCTTTAAAATATGAAGTGAGCTACATACAATATTTCTGTCACCAGGTAAAAAAAAATCCTTAGTTATTTTTTTCATTTATATTTTAAAATGTTTCTAAATTGATAAATATTATACATCCTCATATATTTCATTAATTTTGTTTGATGGACGGATAATATAATTTATAATGAACCTGAAAGATATAGTGTGTAGTGAGGTGGACTGGATGGAACTAGCTCAAGATAGGGATAGATAGCATATTTTTTAAAAGTGTGGCAACGACATTTTGAGTTAATAATGCCTTAAGTAAGTAAGTTAGTGATTTTTTATCTTCTTTCCCTGTGAATGCTGATGTTACTTAAATAATCGAACTCTCTTGTTGTATCAGAATTCCCTTGGCTATAATCATAAAGGGTTTTTATTACCACTGTTTTATGCTAGAGCCATCATAATAAATAATAATCACGTTTAAATAAAAATTAATTTAATTTATAAGACACAAATGATATACTAAATGCGATCCAAAAGTTTCCGGACTTTAAGTAAATAGAGTACAAATCAATTTTTTTTACAGCAAACATTGATAACATGTTACTTTATTATTAGTGTTATTTTATATGTATTGGTAATGTATATCAAAAGTGACAGCTACAAATCACATGACTTGACAAATGAATTCGTGAAAGTAGACCTAGGAACGTTTTCTAGCCATCAGATACGTCCATTTATGAGAAAAATTGGGGCATTTATATATCAAAAATCCTCATTTTGAATAAATGTGCCGATACAAGTAACCAATTCTTTAAATAGCATGTTTCTATGTCAGTGTTGGTGGTACTCTGGATGTTCTTTAGAAAAACACAATAATTATTGTAAGACTTAAGGGAGCAGTGCGTGTGATTAAATGTTTACTTAAAGCTCAGCTAGGTTGCGTCGGGGACCCACTAAATGCTTTAAAAAAATCGTTTGTTGATGATGCTATGGATGGAACCCATACTTTCCAATAGTTTTTCCCTGGTAAATTGCAGGCAAACGTCGATTGAGGATTCCAAATATTCTGTACAGCCTTCAAACAACAGAACGGACCATAAATATGGGTGGGACTAATGCTCTAGATCTGACCATTTGAACTTATCTTAACTCTGCTCTCATGGAGTATAAAGAAATTCATTTTTGAGATGGGGATACCATTAAGACAGATGCCACTATCCCAAAATGGTAAGAGGATACGTGAGAATCAGTATGGTAAAAAGCAGAGGGGATCTACAGTTTACCGTGGGTTCCAAACCACGGTGGGGGCCTGGCACTCCACACATTTACAAAGCATGAAAGCACACTTTGCCAGAGAAGGAAGGGTTTGGTAATCAGATAAATCCGTGCCGGGACCGTGATTTAAGCCCCGGACCCCGTTACACAGAAGTCTGACACCTCATCCTCAGACCACTAGACCATCTCTGATGAATATCGGCGAACATTGTTAGCCAATATTTTGATCCATACCACCTTATTCTCACGAAGGTGATTAAAATAAGGTGGACCACTATCAAATTTTTGCCCTGCTTGATAAACTGGGACCAGAGGCAATATCACCTCACTCTTTGGGAAGTCAAAAACGAATGTGGGTATTTTTTTCAAAGTCATCGCCATTTATTAAAGCTGGGTTTACGGCTATAGCCTAAAAATGAAGCGGCATTATTCCCAGTGAAAGAGTCAATTTTCCCCAAGGTTGAAAAGAGCCAATCAGAACAAGATCATGCTGATCGGTTTCTTTGACATGGGAGAAATTATTCATAATTAGTTTAATCCTCTATGTCATAAAGTGAATAAAGATTTTTACATTTAGGTCCTGGGGTTTTTGAGGGAGGCTGCGAGGTGGAAACATCCGAACAAGCTGCGCAAACAGGCTGACCACTGCGTCATAACAACGCGTCGGAATCCACCAATCTGTCTGAACAGCTGTTTATGGTAAGAAAAAAATAATAGAAGTGCCCCCCCCCCCC
>CABFWO010000019.1:239599-348301 GCA_902155825.1 Timema genevievae
TATATATATATATATATATATATATATATATATATATAAACCTTAGAACTTTTTTATCGCACATCGTACATAAGCTTCAAATCCGTAAAATAGTGTATCTAGGCAAACAAATATTGAAACCGTTAGCTAAAGGGGACATTGTTATTTTAATACATAGTAATAAACATAAACAAATATTAATAAATTAGATTATAAATAATAATAGAAATAAAGGTACATTTGAGTGTATCACAAATATATGCCCTACTGTTCGGTTTAGTGCGCGCGCGTGTGTGTGTGTGTGGCACGCAATGTGGTGTAGTGTGTTCATGAATTACTAGGTGGTGTTGTGTTTGTTCTTGAACCCACTAGATATTTTAATGTGTTCTTGACCCACTAGATATTTTAATGTGTTCTTGACCCACTAGGTATTTTAATGTGTTCTTGACCCACGAGGTATTTTAATGTGTTCTTAACCCACTAGCTATTTTAATGTGTTCTTGACCCACTAGGTATTTTAATGTGTTCTTGACCCACTAGGTATTTTAATGTGTTCTTGACCCACTAGGTATTTTAATGTGTTCTTGACCCACTAGATATTTTAATGTGTTCTTGACCCACTAGGTATTTTAATGTGTTCTTGACCCACTAGGTATTTTAATGTGTTCATAACCCACTAGGTGATGCGGCGTGTGTGTTTTTTTTTCTTTTAAATTTTGTAGCCACGTCGTCACGTAAAACCTACCAGTGTGCTGGGCTTATGATACTCTCCACCCACCCCCTTCCCTGGTCTGACATTACCCCTTCTCCTTACTACGAAGTCCTGACTTCAAGCACCAAGTCTTCTTCTCCTCTTACTGTTCTGTAACTGCTCTGATCCCAATTACAGGATTAATTGGGAGAGTAAGAAAGGGAAAGGGGGGGTTGATTTTTAGCGCAGTGCGGCAGCTGTAGATCCATTAAACTTATATTACGGAACGTTTGTAGAAGATACACGGGCTTATAAATAGTACGTGGTTACAATGTCCCCCCATCCCCTCACACGTCCTAGGTTAGGTCTTTCAACATGATTAAGGTAGGGTGCTAGTGAGCGCCAGTTTAGTGCATTAATTTTGCAGTTTTTATAGCATAAACATTTTTTTGGCTAAAATAGATCAAATATTTCTTCTATAGAAACATAGAGTTTAGTTTTCTGCACATCCTGATCTCAACAATTCTTGAATATCTGGCAAAGGTGTCCTGGAATTTAATGACAACTTTTTCTCTGCATTTAAAAAGTTTGTCACCAAATGCCGCTATGCTCATGACAGATATTCAAGAACTCTTGAGATTAGCATGTGCAGAAAACGAAACTCTATGTTTCTATAGAAGAAATATTTGATCTATTTTAGCCAAAAAATGTTTATGCTATAAAAACTGCAAACTTAATGCACTAAACTGGCGCTCACTAGCACCCTATCTTAACAACATACTCTAGTGGTACGTGGACTAAATATCAGGTTCTTCTATTCCGGTTTGCTGGTGATGGGGAGATCGTGGTTCGAATTCCAGACTGGCGTGTGGAGAGTGGTTTTTCATTGATAGTTCCACACTCTCTTTCCACCCCAAATGAGGAGAGAGCTGCTCTAGATTCTACCTTCCTCATCTCATATCTTTTTAGTGCAATTAAGTGGTTATATCTCGAACAGTTAGTGAAACATAGATCAAATAAACACTATTAGTGTATAGAAGAGACTCAAAAAAATTAAAAAATTGTGCTTTAAGTAATTATCACTATATTTTAGTTAAATAAATAATGCTATCGCATTTATAAATGAATTCAAATTAATAAATAATACCAATTTTGTTTTTATGGGTTCATTGGCCCTTTATACCAAGATACACTTTTAGATTCTTCCTCTATAATGTGTAAAAATACTAACCTCTTACCTCATTCATAAATTGCAGTAAATTACATTTTACTGTTGGATATTTGAGCTATGAGCCCCTTTTATATCTATGTATGGTTTTATGCACCCTGCCATTTGTTAAAAGCTTACGTTGTGTATTTTTAGTGCATGATGGAGTGTATTATAATTGTGACAATACAGGTGAAAATAACACAATCTTTTTTTTAGCGCCGTGTCTTACTACCCCTTCGGGTTATACGCCTTGTACTAATTACATTATTGTGTTAGGGATAAAAAAAAGCCTACTCTAGAGGAAGTACACCCGCATTTGCGTGGAGGAAAGGTGGAAAACCATTTATATCTCGATATACCCGTCTTTGGCAGTCTAGTATAACATGAGAGTAGCGCGTTAGACCATGGCGGCCGTCGATGTATGATGTTATTCGTACTAAAAATTAGAACTATTTAATGCAGGCTAATGGATATTAGAATTAGAGCATTCTATTGCCAACCTCTAATCAGGGATATCTACCTTAGTGGTCTTTATATCCGTAAATAAATAATGTACCTCGTTATTACAACTATACGAGATGGTCGTAATATATCTCTTTGGAAGGTATTCTAAACGTCAGTGAGTAAATACGCTTTTCGCAAACGCAGTGAAATCCACTAACATCCACCCCTTACCTCTGCTCCCCCCATAATAACTGTCACGTTGGCAGGGAGGGGAAGGGAAAAGAGAGAGAGAGGGTGACATCTAAATTCATGTCAAGTACTTCCCAAATACAGTTTCGCCATGATGGCGATGCTCAAGTTGTAACGTTGTAAAATATTATTTAGGGCATCTCCCTCTCCCCCCCTATTCACCCGCACGACCCTTCTACAATTGGCATCGTAAAAAGAAATGACCCCAAAGTTTTGACGGATAAGTCTACTTCACTTTTCTCCACCTAGTTTTACACTCTGTTGACAGAAATAAAGATAGAAACTTGACGATAAGAGGAAAGAGGACGATGGCAGTTTTTAATTAGGTTTTCCTGAAAAGCGATTTGCCTCACGCTCGGCCTATGAACACCTAGAACGGCCCTTAAGCTACCCTCTATTTTTATTTATTTTGCGTCCCCAACCGGGATTCGAATGCAATGAGCTAGATAAATTGAAGAACACATCTGTAGCCAACATACTTTCTAATATATTCCAGTGTGATTTGAG
The DNA here is from genome assembly GCA_902155825.1 of Timema genevievae. NCBI lineage: Eukaryota > Metazoa > Arthropoda > Insecta > Phasmatodea > Timematidae > Timema > Timema genevievae. The sequence goes on from CABFWO010000019.1 coordinate 242,680, forward strand.
ACAACATTTTCCAAAATTAACAATCAGTAACCTACATTAATATTTTTATGAAGTATAAGAGATATTTTTATTTATTATATAAGACACTCCCTAAATATTCATTTTAAACATAAATTAAACTAAATTTTCGAAAAAGTTCAATTAAAAAAATTAATCTTCACCCAATTATTCTAAGAATTTTCCCCTCAAAAGCAAGTATATGGTTCTGTTAAACATTTCAAACACTTCCCAAATATAAATTTTAAACAATAAATTATACATCTCATTAGTGTAGTAGCTACAGTAGCCCCATGGCTTCTTTGGTGCTGACTGACAGCTCACAGCTGACTTCTGACAGTCAACATTTAGGTATATACCTAAATTTTGACTGTCAGAAATGACAGCTGCTAAACACATGTTTTTTGCAGATCATATGGTTCGGTGTAGGGATACATAATTTGGTCTGATAGCTTTGCAAAGCCATCAGCTGTCAGCTGTGAGCTGTCAGTCAGCACCAAAGAAGCCATGGAACTACTGTAAGTGCGTAGAGTCCGAAAGGATAGCAAGACGTGAAGTAAAATTATAGAATACAATAATGGGGTTGGCCTAGCCTTAGGTAACTTTGAGTGAGCAACGTAAATGATTATTAGTAAGAGAGTTGATTTTTGGTACTGAACCATTGTATAGGAAGTTTATAATCATAATTTATTTTCCCAAAGATCTCTGTTGTGCTAAGATCACCACCGATAGAGAGTCAAATGTTTTGACTACAGTTTTGTCAATGCAAAAGGTAAACACAGGCCTAGCTTAGGAACTAATGGATGACGTCATCTCTGAAACTGTCAGGTTCCAATTTTTAAATTTTACCAACATGTGTTACTTACTAACCGATCGATTTGTACTCATTCCACTTCGTCGATATCTTCTCATACTTGATAATAAAATGAAACTAATTTATTTCAGTGTAAATAATTACTTTAAATTATGTTATAAAAATAGAACATATACAGTATATTTTACGATGATCTAGTATATCCTATATGCTATCAAATTGACTGCAGTAACATAAGAAATATGTATACATAAAGTATATATATATAAATTGTATGATTTCTAAAATTTTAGGTAATGTAACGCACTATCTGACCTGACCACCCCAGATTTTTTTTAAATTTAAGCTTCAAAAGACGTGTTTTTAAACCATTATTTTCTTCTAAAAACAGAAGAAAATGTTTTAAAATTCATCATAATGTGATTGTGTTTGAATGAATTTCGTGTTTGCCTTAATAGAGGTACCGGAACGCCGTTCCGCCAGAAGTTAACACTGTATATATATAGTATAATATATATAGTATAATATATATAGTATAATACAATATATATACCCATATATACATATATACAGTATATATATTTATATATACCTTATGTATTTATACTGTATATATATATGTACTGTATATATATATTATATCAGCACGTGCGTATGTAGAAAATTTTTCAGAAAATAATAAAACATTAGGTATATATAATACAGTAAATTACCTTTAAACTTTTTCAGTAGTATAGTTTTAGCTTTACAGATTACATATAATTTTTAATTTGTCAGCCAACTTACACAGAACATATTTAGACTTACTCAGATAAATACCTAAGAAATGTTCAATCCCCTCTACCCGATGAACGTTCATAATAGATTTATAGAAATTTTATCTTAAATTACGTCTTCCTACTAGTTTGCCATACCCGAATTTTCTTACAATAAATTTTTGCTCCACGTTTTTCTACCAGTTTGGGATATTTGCGGTGTTTTTATACCACGTTTAACTACTTATTCGTGTTATCTGCATTTTTACACCACAGTCATTATTTACAGCCCTCCTTTGGGGTATATTTATTTTTTCACCACATCCTAGTACCCATCCGAGATGTACACATTTTTTAAAGCCACTTCTTATTGTATGTTTGAGTTATCCACATATCTATGCAGCGTGTCATGGTATCCCTACTGACAATAGGTATTTACCTACACGAGTGGAGTAGGGGTGAAAAAGGTATAATTTACAAGAAATGTAACCACATTTTTGTGTTGATAGAGTCTATAACCTATTTATGAAACACCACCCCCAAAACACCCTGCCAGAGTTCCCCTTCAGCTACAAACCAGACTAAAATGAGCTTGATGTTCGATACCTTAGCTCAGTCGGTAGCATGCCCACGTACTGAGATAAGAGTCAAGGACTCGATTCCTGACATGGCCACAAAAATGTATCATTTTGTTAAATGTGGATTTCCCCCAATCGCAGTGATAATTTAACGGTTTGGGGTTGGATGTTGTGAATGTTCTAGATTTAAGTTAATTTATAAACTTTTTAGCAACACGTATTACTACCCATCCAGGTTGTACGCCTATGTGATAATTACTTTAACATGTTAGGAATGAGTAAGGTTGAATTTAGATGAACTGTACCCACATTTGAGTGGAGGGAGAGTAGAAAACCATTTAAGAAAATCAGTAAACTCGACTGAGATTGAACCCCAATATTCCTGTCATAGGTAGTCTAGTCTATTGCAAGAGTGACTTAGAGGCTTAGACCATGCAGCCACCGAAGCGGGTAATTTATAAGTTGTTTGTTTACTGATATAGTCAGTCGGTCCAGAATGTGCACGTTAAATACCTCCAAATTAATATATATCTTGACGCCTCGTCCAAGTGCTTACAGGTATTGTAGGAATTATATACATGATATAACCTCCTCCTAATGTGTGTGTCTGTCTTTCCACACCCTCTAGAAGCCCCTAGATGATCTATAAATATCTGAAACTTTGCACACTTATTGTATTGACTACCAGACGAAGCGGAATTTTCAATTTTCAATTTTTTTTCGATGTTATTGATTTAATAAAAATAGAATAGGCTTAGTTCACTTTCGCTTTATCCACTCTCACGTGAGTTAATAAACTGACAATTTTTTCCTAGCACCATTATATTTATTAATTGATTATTAACCCACTAATTAAAGGTAAGGTTAAGTTATTATATGCAATAGTTATCTTTTTGTATTATTTTAAAGTATCTAAAACTAACACAACCTAATCCAATAATTGACAGAAATATAATTTTTTTTAAACAAAGTTAAACCTTCCATGCACTTATAATTATTTTAGGTTAGGTGTTGCTAGTTTGGTTAGTATTATAATCAACCAGTCGGAGACAGGCCTAGAAACTAGTCCCTCATGTTTTACCCCACAATCTCACGGTGTAAACCTGTGAGAGTATATGTATCAGATTTATCGAATGCGTCAACAAAAACAAACCTACTTGCAGGGCGAGGAGTAGGAGGGGAGTCGTGTCGTGTCTCCCTGGTAGTCTCTGGGATTACGAGGCTATTTCCCGTGCATATCTGCGGCCTAGCGCGGAGATTACAGGGGCAAAACATAAAAAAAAAGGGACTAGACATTCTCTGCTATAATGTTGGCATTGGATTAGTAAAATAAAAACTCTTACACAGGCACGCAGAAGTAAATAAAACGTCGGAGGATTTATTTCTTATATGGATTTGGAGGATAGTGAAACAGTTATGGGTAGAATATATTATATACAGTAAGTTTAGATTTTTAACTCTACATTCTACTACCTGTTTAGGTTATACGCATATGTAATAATTACGCTATTCAGTTAGAGATGAGGAAGGTTGAGTTTATAGGTAGTGTACCCGCTTTTGCTTGGAGGAAGACTGGAAAACCATTTTGGAAAACCCACCCTCGGTACACTTGACCGGGATTCAAACCCCGATTTTCCTGTCATATAGAGTCTAGTCTAACACGAAAGTGATGACTTAGACCGTGCAGCTACCGAAGCATGTGGGTAGAATATTACATTTTATTTTCACAAAGAGGGGGAAGTATTGTAATCGTAGACATTTTGTAACTTAAGGTATGCGCCACAGTTATTTAATAAACTATATTTTACATTTATACCAGTCTCTCTAACGGTATCTGGGGCTGCAATCAAAATATTTTGATGGATTTGGTTCAAAATCGATATCTATATTTGAATAGATTGAAAAATGACACCTGGACATGGGAATTGAATACGGGACCTTTGGCTTAGCACGCTAATGCTCTATCACTGAGCTATCTAGGGATCATCCCTGGTTTAGGGTCCTCCTTCACTCATAATTTATTGCAGAGTCTGGAATGGTCATATATTTAATTGTATATAGTTACTTTCTTCCATCTTGATATCTAGATTTTATCTGGTCATAACTCGAGGTGAATCCATTAGTTTAGTTTTATCATCTAAATAAGAGTAGTTGATTGAAAATGATATTTAAAAATTAAAATTCGTCTAAAATAGCTTCATAATGTTCAGTTGTTCAAAATTATTATCCAGGAAGTATTTTACTGTATACCATAGTAGAGAAGTGTTCATAAATGTATATTTCTAACAAAATTTACAAAAATATATTCAAAACTTTGCCATAGGGGGAAAGTTAATACGATTGTGTCAAACCAATAATTTGTTGACGTGGTCCGCGATTTATAACCCGTCCGCGCTATATGCATGTTTAAATTAATATTAAAGCCGAGGCAAAAACCACTTCATCGGATCCCAATGCATATTTTACCGACTAGTACCTAACCTCGATATAGAATTTTATCAAATATATTCGAGCAACAATTACTATTCAGTAAATAAAATAAAAAGGATGTATTAAATTTATTTGGTCCAAATATTAGTATTTTTTTCCCCATTTTACTTTTTGAACCCACTTATTATATATCAGCACACTATAATTTCTATGAGCGAGAGCGAGAGGCTCTTCCAATTTTGCCTGGAAAGGTATTTTCACATGTCTTCCAGGTTTTTTTTTTACACGACACAACAGACATGGGGCCAACGGCTTTACTTTCCCTCCAAATGAACTTAATGAATGAAGACATTTTCGATCATGGAAAAGATGTACCAGGGAAAGTGGAGTTCGATTATGCTCACAGACTATTGCTGGACACTTAAAAGGGATGTTGCAGATGCTAAATACGCAAGAAAATCAACAGATGTCACTTCTTGTTGTCACTTCTTAGGTAATATTAATAGTGTAATAAATTTACATATATATATATATATATTCAAATTTAGCCTGTAGTATCACTAAAATCCCTGCGTGGCAAAGAAAAATGATTACATATTTGTGTTCAGAATTAGAAAACTATTTGGATCAAACTTCTTTGTGTGACAAAAAAAAAATTTTGTAAACTAGTGTTATTTGTATTATTTTATAGTTCAAAAGGGACATCTGATGTTCGTATGAAGTATAAATATAAAACAATGTGGATCTCCCGAATGGGTAGTAAGAAACTTTGCACAAAATAGAGTTGTAAAATTAAGATCACACATTTCATATGTTGGTTTCTTGATAGACCCATGCCTTGTACAAAACTCTTTTTTATAGAATATTAATACTTATACAAATAAGATGGAAAATAAATACTTGGAGAGCTTTGAAATTTGGTGCTGAAAAAGCCTTGAGAATATCATGTGAACAGACAGGGTGACAAATGAAGAAGAGTGGATGAGAAGAGAGCCATTTTGGATGTGATTCTTTGGTGCAAAGCAAACTGGATCGGACACATCCTTCTAGGAAGAACTGTATTCTGCACGATATCATAGAAGGAAAGGTTGAGGGAAAGAGGAGCTTAGGAAGGTGGATGATTCAAGTATTGGATGAAGTGAGGGAATTAAGAAAATTCTAAGAGTTGAAGGAGGAGGAAGAGGACAGGGTGCATTGATGGTTTAGGTTCACTGACAAAAGGAACCTGTCGTACCTGTCGTAACATAGAATAATAAATAATAAATAATATATACGTATATAAATTGATATTTTATTTACAAGCTATTTTTATGTAGAATTTATTGACGAGACTTGATGAAAATTTTAATTTATTTGAGATCCAATTGATAAAATTATTTTTATTTAATTTGAGAGGATAAAAATAAACTCAAAAGGTGTAGCCCCAATTGACGTCAAATTTTACTAAACAAATTTATATCTTGGTAAGGTATTATGTACCTTTTTTTTAAGCAATTGATAAAAAAGTATAAAAGTTAAATAATCATGGCTTTAAATGAGTGGTAGCCTATTACATAAAAAAAACACGACATGGTGTGAGCCCGTAAGCGAGGTTTATCGACCGAGTGGCCGCCACCGTTAGCGATGGTAGTGCCAATATTTGCGGATAAAGGGTGTCATGTGGTCAGCACAACAAACCCTTCAGCCATTAATCTCATTTCTCTAAGCCGGGACTGTGACTTACTTATTCAGGTAGTTCATTTGTCCTAACGAGGCTGAGTTTGTCTCCATTGTTTCATAGAAAAATTCTGGAATCGTCGAGGATCGAGTCCGGGACTTCTGGACCAGGAAATTTGAACACTAGACCACAGAGGTGGAGCTACGTAAAAAAGCAAAAATAGTTTAACTTAAAGAAATTGATAAAAGATGTTCTTAAATTATATAACATTATTGTTTATAATAATTTAATGACCAGTATGTCAATAACAAATTTAACTAGTATTTTATACTTTTTTTAACACTACATCTTACTACCCTTTCGGGTTATACACCCATGTATTAATTATACTTATGTGTTAGAGATTAGAATGGTTATATTTAGATTAAGTGTACTCTCATTTTCATTGAGAGATAGGGGAACACAGTTTATGAATAACCAACCTCAATACTCCCAATCGGGATTGAGCCCCGATCTCCCGATCTTCGGCAGTCCAGTCTATTACAAAAGTATCGCCTTAGACCATAAGGCCACTGAAGTTGGTCTGTCTATAATTATAATAGACGAAGGAGATAACAAAATATTGGGGTTAACTCGCTACAAATCGTGATTTGAAGTGTGTTTATATACACAGGCCAATGGACAAATACACAGGTAAAACTTCTTTAATGTTTGTTGATACTAAAAATAAGTTCAAGGAAATACCGATTTTCTACACATATATATTGTAGTCTGCATTTTTTTACAAACAATACTTTTTTGAAGTTTGGTTGCAAGAAAAAGTTTAGCAGCTGAGCTTTTTCTATAGGCCTGAGTGCAACAAGCTAAAGAGTACACCTATAAGAACAACGTTGAAACGTAATGTTGTGGATGTGAAATAGTTTTTGTGTTGCTTTTTTTCTGTCAAAAATGTCTCTTCCTATCTGAATTCGACTGTAGAAATATCTCGCCTCAAGATCCTGGCTATATCAGCTGTAAGCTACAAACTTGCCCTTACTCTCTTTTCGTGTTATTCAAACAAACTTATATTCCCCCCTCTCTCTCTCTGTTGCTTCCTTCTTCTCGAGTTATTCAAACACACTTCCATCCCTTCTTTCTCCTCTTCTGACACTCTCTCCCATACCGCCAACGACGCAGTAGAGGGGCCGGAAGTTGTAATCCTAGCGCCATCTTCTAGTCAATTTCCTATCCATCTCTTGCCACTTGAAGGGTAGGAAGAGTGAAATGAAATGGTCCATTGGCTAAGCGAGGAAGTTAACGTGTGCGTGGTGGGTGGAAGGAAATCAGGAGCAGCGGCGGACTTGTTAAACGTTCACTTGGTTTCAACATTATTTGACTGGCTGACTAGTGCTGAAATATATCAACTTGGAATATTCAGAAACTTACGTTTAAGAGACTTTGAATTTTTACGAACTTTAAATTATTATTTTTTTGACAATTTAGAAAGCAATATAAATATTATTATTATTATTATTAGCAACGTGTCTTACTACCCGTTCGGGTTATACGCACTTACGCTGATGTGTAATGGTAGGGTGATTGTGGGATGAAATGGAGGACCTACAGTTTAACGTGGGATCCGAACCACGGTGGAGGCCTGGCATTCCTCACATTCACAAGTTGTGATTAATACACATCTTGTCAGAGGTAAAGGAATGGTAATATAAATATTAAGTCGATGTTTCTCTTCGGGAAGTCTATGCATATTTATTTAAAATTATACTTTAGAAGAATTGACTTGAAGTGGCTTTATTTAATATTTATACAGAACTGTAGCAGTAAAGGCTATTGTACTTATGTCGTCATTTTTAGTTTCAAACCTTTATAAATGTTAGCGGTTTTTATGGGTTTTGTCAATATAAATTTGTATGCGTTACACTGATGATAAACTTTGAGAATGAGTTTCACACATATTTAAACAATAAATATACATGTATAATATAATATTATATAGATATACACACATATACACGTAGGTAGTCTACAAATTGTAGTATTTTGTAAAGTATTGTGATATATTCAGTACCTTAATTCACACAATAAAAAGTCAACTCGAATCGCTATGTCGCTATTTAATTTTGTATATAAGACCCTCGAAACCAAAAACAAAAACAAAATCAAAATTGATCCACATCACTAAATATTTGGAGACCATTCCTCTAGCTCATAGTTTTTCAACCGGTGTGCCGTGACATATTATTGTGTCTAGAATGGCTGTCAGGTATACCGCGAGAGTTTGAAGAGAAGATTAAAAATAAATATTTTTAAATCCATGATCAACATTAAAAAAAATAACACAAGCATTATAATTGTAGCTATTAAACTTCTAAACACAGTCTTAATACTCTTTAATATAATGATAAAATCTCTTCTTAAAAAATTGATGGTATGCCTCGAAAATTTTAGCACCTTGTTCAGTGTGCCGTCGGAACTGGAAAAGGCTGAAATTTAGTGCTCTGGTTAATAGTAGGGTGTATTATTCTATTCATAATATTTTGTCTATTTATTTTAAGTGCGAAATTTACTTCTATCATTTTATAAGGGCACATTACCCTCTCTTAAGGGGCCCACCTAATGGGCCGCTTATACACGTTTCAGACGTCAATAAATCTCAAGGCATTTAAAAAGGTGTTGATTATTTCATAATATTTTTCATCTGGACTTAGAGGTGAAGGGTATAAACATGTTCTTGCAAAATAAGAGACATTATATTAAAGTTTTAGAATTTTAAACAAACTTAAGAAGTTTTATTTAGCATCGTGTTTTACTACCGGTTCGGGTTCGCTTATGTACTAATCACGCTAATGGTAATAGGTATTAGGAGGAAGGTTATGTTAAGAGGAAGTTTACCCGCATTTGCGTGGAGGGATTGTGGAAACCATTCAGGAAAAACCACCCTTAGTACACCCGACAAGGATCGAACCCCAAATCTCCCAGTCCTTGGAAATCTATTCCACTGCGAGAGTAGCGCCTTAGACAATGCGGCCAACTTATTAAGTTAAAAATGGTGACCTGGTGGTCTAAGGGTAAGGTGTCGGACCTCTGTGCTGGGGGTCCGGGGTTCACTCCTCGGTCCCGGCACAGATTTATCTGATTGCCAAACCTTTCCTTCACCTCTGACAAGACGTGTATTAATCAAGTGAATGTGTGGAGTGCCAGGCCTCCACTGTGGTTCGGATTCCACGTTAAACTGTAGGTCCTCCATTTCATCTCACAATCACCCTAACATTGCACATTAGCGTAAGTGCGTACAACCCGAACGGTTAGTAATACGTGGGGCTAATAATAATAATAATAATAATAATAATAATAATAATAATAATAATAATAATAATAATATTAAGTTAATGTAGTGGCTCATTTTCAACAACATTTCACGTGAAATGTCACATATCTGAGATCAAATTAAATGATTATTAAATATAGCTCTAGCGTCATTTACTACCAGGGCCGCAACATAGCTTTGTAGGGTAGTTTAGGACTCCAGAACTGTCATTCCCATGAAAAATACGTTAGTGTCAGGGTATTTATCTTCAAGTAGGCGGTACCCTTAAGGCTTGTAAACATCTGTTTGACGTAATTCATGTTCTCACAGACCAGCACAGGATGGTCCTCTTCCCTGGACACATTGTTAGTTGGCGTGCCTGGCACCAGGTGGCTACGGAGATGTCCAAAGGAACGTCGATTTGATCTCAGGTACCCTCCTATCTATTCCCCCCCTCCTACCCCTCAACCCATCCAAACCTATCCTGGTAGTGAATGCCACCAAGTAGGAATTTATTCAACCACCAGATTCACTTTGCGAGAGAAAGAGAGAGAATGTGGCTGATACAAAATATATAAACTTCTACGAAAAAGGGAGGAAATAAGTTAATAAGATTTGTAAGAAAAGGAGTCAGACTATCTTGGAATAAAATGAGTCAGACTATCTTTAAAAAAAAAACTATTCAGCCTACCTTCAAAAGAAATGAGTAAGACTCTATTGGAAGAAAGCCAATAAGACAATCTTAGGAATAAAATGTTTTGATCATCTTGGAATAAAATGAGGCTTGGAAGAGTATTTTGGAATAAAATGAGTCAAACTATCTTTTAAAAAAAATTGAGACCCGCATAGGTGGTGGTAAAGCTAATTTCGTTTTGTTTGGTGGAAAGGGGAAGTTGGGGTTCAAATTTCGACCTTAATTATAGTGAGGGTAGTTTTTCCTTAAATGTGTTCCACTATCATCCACGCAAATGTAGGTACACCTACTCTATAAATGTTTGTCTTCCCTACCCCATTAGCTTAATTTATATATACTGTATATGTACTACCTGAAAGGGTGAACAAAATATAGTCTGACTGTCTTGTAAAAAATAAATAAATAGACCAACTTGAAAGAAAATATGCCTGACTCCTTTGAGAAGGAAATATTCTATGCATCGATTTTGTAAGAAACAGTAGTAGGTGTTCCTATTCTTTAATACTCTAATGTGGCTGCAGATATTATAAAACTAACCTCCCCATTTAAACAATTTGAATTATGCCGTTTATAACCTTGAGATTATACCTCCCATTAATGGTGTATTGAGAAAGGTAGAATCCATAGGATAAGTACCCTCATTCCAGCTAAGGGAAAATGGTAAACCTCACCAGAAATACAAAACTCAGTACACCCAACCGGAATTTGAACCCGGAGCTCCCTCTAACTATAACCCAGAGAAGTGGAGCCAATTATTAAATCCACGTGTTGTTGGTACACATATTTAATATATGTACAGTATGTGGTTTCTGCTAGTTATTATTTATATAAAATACAAACATAATTTTATTACTTTTATACTCTTTATTTTCAAAATGTACTCTTGGCTTGATCACTATCTTAAATATCCTGTTACTATTTTAAAAATACAAACGACTAGTTTAGTGAGAGGAGAGGAACTCGCGACCAAGCTGTTGAAAGCCACGTCTCATAATCCCCTGGGTAGAAATTACATATCTCCCTTCATTACCCTTTACCTCCTCAAAAACCCCTCCTCACAGAAGTTTATGAAGTCCATCGAGAACATATGACGTCACCGTTGCAGCGTAACGATGACGTCTCTCACCTCGTTACCAACCCGCCACGTGGCTACTTAGCGAACTAATATGACACACTTCCGGTTCCGGAAGGAAAGGGGAGAGGCTCGAAAACACGTGGATAAGTTACGCGCGCCCTCTTTACCTCTCTGCCGGAGCGGGGCGGGGCGGGGCGTGTCTCAGGAGAATTGCCGGCCATTATGATGCGTTTAAGGTAATGAGAAAATCCAATATTAAACTAGGTTTCACCGCTTCTGGAAACACCTGTGTTTAATTAGCTGGTAAGTAGATGTTTATGAAAATGCTTTTCCACGTCGCCGTTCATTTTTATTTAGATATTGTTTTCTAATTACCGTTCGAATGTGCGCGTCTTACTACCCGTATGGGGGCTATAGGCATTAATATTATGCTAACGGGGTGGTAATTTAGAGGAAACTTTCCGCATTTGCGTGGTGACCAAAGAGAAAGATACATTTTTTAAGAAAAACTATCTTTAGTACGCCTGTCCTGTATTCGATCCACAAACTTTATGTCAATTTCAAACTAGATTAGACGACCTTTTTAACATGTGCCCACCGACTTGGGTTGGCCGTAAATTCATCACCGTTAAATAGGAGGGAGCCTCAAGTTCAGGAATGATACGGTTTTTAGTTCCTGTCAGGAATCGAACCCGAAAGCTTTAGTCCAAAGGCATACACGTCACTGACTGAGCTAACGTGTTGAACCAGGTGACTATCATTGTGGCTTTATAATGAATTATTGATCTTCCAGTGTCACCTTCAGAAAGGTCCAGGATTACTGAACATCCTGGTTTTTCTTAGACTAGAAATATACATATTGTAACTATTAAGGCGTCACTTTCGTGTTAGACTGGTCTACTAATGACGGAGAGAATGGGATTCGAGTTCTGGTCGGGTCTACTGAGGGTGGATCTCCTAATTTGTTTCTCACTTTCCTCCCATGAAAATCCGGGTAGATCACATCTAATTTACTTTCTTTCTTGTCCCTCCGCCATTAGAGTGATAGTCATATATGTGTATAACCTGAACAGGTAGTAAGACGCAGGGAAAAAAAAAAGTTGCTATGTTGAATGAATAAGTAAATTCTGTTTACAAATAGAAATGTAAACGGGTTTCCTGACGCATCACTTGTCAAAGTAATATCCGCCAGTGGCCTGGAGGGTATTCGGTCGTGCCTTATGTAGACAGTTAACAATCTACTGCGCATGCTCGTGTATCGGGGCTGACAAGATGTTTGTGTGTGTACCCAACGACATGAAAGGAGGGAATTGTGGTACTCTCCGTTGAAAGTAAGGACAGGATATCCCCCACTAGGAGGTTTCCAGGTGGACCTACCTGTTTGTTGGTTCAAAGTGGCTCACATAAGTACCTATTAGCGAGATTTAAAATATGTGAACAGAAATTATGTTGAAAGCTTTAGCTCAACACAGCAGAGCAGCTGCTGAATCTACTTAAACTAGTTCGGTTCTTTCTATCCATCTATATATCTGTCTGTCTATCTATCTATCCATCTATCTATATATATCCATCTATCCAGCCATCCACCTATCTATCTATCCATCTATATATATCAATCCATCTATTTATCTATATACCCATCTACCTTGTATACCCTTCTATCTATCCATTTATATATATCCATCTATCTATCTATCTATATACCTATCTATCTATATACCCATCCATCTATCTATCCATCCATCTATATATCGATCTATCTATCTACAACAATACACCCACATCATTATACATGTTTATAAGTTTCAAGCCCATTTATTACGGTTTGAATAATATATGAGTGGACCAAGGATTTTGATTATTTTAAAAATAAATGGCTTCCAATTCTCCTCCCTCTCGCTTCATACCTCCCCACGCCAGGACGTGTATTTTTTCCTCTAAGTTCTATCTTTGTTAGGATAACTAAATCACAAACAGCCTGGACAAGTGGTAAGACGTGGTGGGAAATAATCAATAGTATTTCTCGAATGGTAGCACTGACCACCTTTGTGATCAGGCGGTCCCACTTCCTGGTAGTGGCTTTGGAACGGAGTCAACTCACACTCGCGAGGACAATATTGAGGAGCTACGTGAATAAAGAACTAGCGACTCCGCTCTAGAAAACTGAGATTAACGGACCAGGATTTCGTGGTGCTGATCACATGACACCTTCTATACGCAAATGTTGGTGCTATCTTCTCCATTATGTGGCGGTCACTAGTTCGGTATAGCTCGCTTGCGGGCTGACGTCATGGAGTATTTTTTATTCTGATAAGACTATAACTCGAATTCATTATTTCATTATATTATTAATTTATTATTAATTGCTCCCAACGATTTTATAAATTTATGATACTAATATATTTTATAAAATATATAAATGACTGACCCTTCCAATGTATTTAATATAAGGTTTGAATGAGCGTGTATTTCTATGAAGAGGAAGCGAGAGACAATAAATTACGGTCGCTGACATTTTTCTGTCCTAGTTCATTTCTCCACAATATAGTACTATAGTATGTTCATAGTAGCGCTCCTAGCTAAAAACAAAAATCAATAAAAATAGATTTATTCTCCTGAAATGTTTGTTATGTTAATTTGACTAAATACAGCCTATATTTTGTGAAGCAGAAGAATACAAAACTCTGTGTTTTAGTAACTTGTCAACCATTATAAAACGTTCAAATACCCGTAATTCAACTATACCCGTACATTTTAACTATGATAATAGAGTAGGGATGAAGGAGATATATACAGAGGTAATGAACATACATTTGCTTGGAAGGGGAGTTAAAAAACATTTACGGAAAAAACTCAGTACACCCTGATAGGATTTGAACCCCCAACTTCTTCATCACCGTTGTTATCAGACTACATTAGTCTAATATTTAGTACGCTTGTCCACCAACAATTGTCTACAACCTAAGTTTGATAGTTCGATGGCTCCAATTTGGTCAGTCAACCCTTGGTGTATACGTTCATTGACTTGGGAGATCACGGTTCAATCCCCTGCCATGACAACAGTGACAATTAATGTCAAGCCGATGTCTTATTGTAGTATAGAGATATCAACCCCCTATGTTACTGCATTATTTAAAAAATAATTAGTAGGCAGACCAAATTAAAGAAATATGCTATTGTGAGTGTTAAGGTCCAAACCCCAGCTTGAATCTATACTAAGATTATATTTAGGAAAATATCAACCCCAATACACAAGGCTGGTATTCGACAAACATCCTCATTGTCGGTGGCGAAACAGACGAGGTGAGACTGACGCCATTATTCGCGTGATCACGGATGCGGGCTAAAAGGAAATGAATTATAGTTCACCTGGAGGTTATAAAATATAGTGGTACCGAAATGCGTTACAGACATCCAGAAACGACATAGATTTTAAGAAGGGATTACCCGCCTCGGTGGCTTAGTTAGCTAACGAGCTAGTCGTGTTGAGCTCGACTGCCGAGGACGGGGAGATCGAGGTTAGATTCTTGGTCGGGTGAACTGGGGGGTGGTTTTTTCCTAAAACGATTTTCCATTCTTCCTCTACGCAAGTGTGGGTTCACTTCCTCTAAATGCAACCTTCCAAATCCATAACCCACTAGCGTAATTAGTACTTAAGCATATAACCTAAACGGGTAGTAAGACGCGGTGCTAAAAAAAAAGGGATTGGCTATTAAAAAGTATGGTCAAAGCTAAAATGAAGGTGAAAGGGATCAACATGTACACTTCGTTTATCATGTTGGGCAATAAGCTTACTTTCCACTCCACTATGGTAGGCCTATAGTTTATAAGATAAGGCCATTGTGTAATCAATCAAGTTAAGACCTTTCAGAATAAACCAAATGTACATACACAAGTCAAAACTAAAACCCTCACATTTTAAGTATTATAATTAAAAACAATAATAACTAAAAGGTGAAATTAACTCATTTCAAACGATGCTTGACGTGAAATGTCTCATTTCAGAGATTAACGTGTGTCATTATAAACATAAAAATATCCTTCCTCAAACAAATTAAGTCAATTTTTAACAGGCACATAAAACGAACTTATAAGATCATTGAAGATTGTTTAAGTAGTTTTGATGATTCACAGCTGCTATCCCCATGATAAATACCAGGCGGAAGGCCTAAATATTAAGAGTTAATCAATAAATAAACAAACACTTTTGTGTCGTTTTATTTTGTTTTGCTGTGGCACCGGTTGCAGCTGTGCTCGGGACACCAAACCACAGAAACACGCTTCAATTAAACCAATCCGTCCTCTGACGTCCGGAAGGGTATTACTTACACACTTTGAAATCCTGGGAAGGAGATGACGCCGCTGCGGACTGAAAACAAAGACAACTTCATCTAGCGCCGACCGCTAGAACCACTTTAATGAAATAAAGGGAGAGAGAAAACACTGCCGTTTAGTGTAAGAGTGGCCTAAAGGATTCTAGAATCTGGGCAAGAATGCGTGAAAAGTGGACTCGGTGAAACTCTCGCTCAAATGGAATGTTGTGAAATTTGGGCTCAACCGGCTCGGCTTTCCCAAATACCTGGAAGAACGCGGTCAAGTAGCCCACCGAATGCATGAAAAGTGAAATAGGTGAAATTTCCGCTCAAGTAAAATATCCAGATAATTAAATATCAGGTGCAGGATATATATATTAAAGTTTTGATCAAAATTTTGAAGTATTGTCATATATGGTCTACAGCAGACCCAACGTTAGTGACATATTCAACCACAAAGCGCTGTAGTCGATACGTGAGATTAAGGAAGAGAATTGGAATAACAGTTACTGCTTTATTATAAACAGCGGCAGCTTTGCGGTATGTGAGGCTGTAAACATGTCATTTGTGGGGCACTAACCTAACCTACCCTACCTAACATAACCTAACCTAACATAACCTAATCTAACATAACCTAACCTAACATAACATAACCTAATCTAACATAACCTAACCTAACATAGCCTAACATAACCTAACATAACCTAATATAACATAACCTAACATAACCTAACCTAACATAACCTAACCTAATCTAATCTAAAAATTGAGTTAACTAATCTAAATTTGTAATATATATATTTGGTTATAAAATTTAAGAGAAAAATAATAACATAGTTATTTAAGCTAAGGACTTGCAACACAATGTTAATAAGAATGGACTCAGTGAAATTTCCACTCAAATGGAATGTTATAATGTTTCTTGGAAGTGTGAGCGGATATTTCACTGAGCTGATATTTCTTTGAGCGGAACCTTCTAGACACCTCTAGGCAATAAGTCAACAAACAGGATATTGTGAATTGATTGTGAATTGTTTCAACAATTACCTAGATAACTAAATTAAAAAAGGAAAAAAACAATCTCCTACATCATAACATGCAGAAATCAACCATTTGTAAATGACCTGAAATCTATCATAACTTTGAAACAAAAGTCGATAATGACAAAAAAAATCGCGCGCGTAGGCATCAGATGATGTGGGTGTTTGTGCGGTGTAGCCACCCGACCTTGAACTCCGATATTGCGGTGTAAATTACTTTTGCGCCCAAAACCTTCTCGCGTGAGCTACCAAAAATGCCTCTGAGAGCTATCAGTAGCGTGTGATCGATTGTTTGGCAACCTTTGTTCCGTACTAGGAAAGGCCGGATGTTTATGGCTAGGCATCGGATTTTTATTTCTAGTTAAATCCAAAAAATATTTACTTTATATATTCTTGTATTTGGCAAAATATCTGAATAAAATATGTTCTTAATTTTCTATAAAACAAAATAAGCTAAACAATTGAAATGTATATATATATATATATATATATACACATATACATGCACAGAAACATTAAAATATAAAAATAAAAATGATTGCGTGGTTAAATGATCACACCTAACGTGTTAAATGCTAGAGAAAAGAAGCTCTAAGCAGAATAATTATTGTGTGTATACTAAAAAAATATATAAAAAATGCAGGTACTCCATTTTACACTTAATTCCCACCCAACTAATTCAAATAATTTTTTTATACATGGTTACTGGATTTAGGAAATGAGGCAGAAACTTGTGCAAATTATGATGGCGTAAATTATGATTTTTCCTTTGAGTCAACATATTTAAACTTTTATTCCTAAAGTATCCTATACGGCAGGCATATCCTTTCTTGGAATAATGTTTATAAAACTAGGGTGAAATCAAAAAATGATAAATTACTTTATTTATAAATATATTTATTCTATATAATCGATAAACGGTAATACACATATGGTTTATTTGTACATTTTTAGTCAATGAGTCAATATTACATGAATCACATTTATCAAGTTTGATTCATTAAATAATTATAAACTTGTTTTATAAGAAAATCGCTAATTTTTAATATTTAAAATTTAAATTTTATCAAGATATATCTTATTAATATATTTTGTTATTAATTCTACTAAACAAAATTCAAAGAAATACACAAAATTTTGAAGTATATCCAAGAACGACAGCATACAAGTAAAACACGTGATAAATATTGCGATAGTTGTAAACTCTGTTTTGGTGACTATTTAAATACAATATTTTAAACGTTATTAATTAACTTACACTTAGAATTAAAAGAAATGCATTGTGTTTTTTATGCTTATCAAAAAATATAATACCTCCTCTTTTTAATGTAATGTTTTATTTAGATCCATTTATAAAAATCTTTGCTTTGTTATTATAAGTTAAAATTCATCTAATAATATACTAGAAATACAACTTTAACAGCTAGACACGCAAGCAAATAAAACTGGCTAAAATCTGTAATATATTACTGAGACTTATGATCATACATACAATATAAAGAAAATAGTTTTAAAGAGCTGAATAAAAGCCGTAAACTAAGACAAGTATTTTTCCCTCTTCTATCCATCTTCCATTTCTTTCGTTCATCCGCCTTATAAAAGTGTAGGTTAAATGGGCCAAAGATACGGGTAGAAAATAAAAGAAGGAAAATGTCGTTACAAACTCACAGTTATTAGTAATATAAATAGGTGTTCAGCTATATAATAGAATGGGCATACAATATTTATAATTAGCTAGTAATTAGAAATGTAAACATAAATCGTTTTTGTTTGTTTAAAATGAAGGGTTGATATTTAAATAAGGACACAAGATGCAAATACTTTGTAAATAAATCTGTGTATAGTGTAAATATACAAAACATTAATAAACATACTTTGCTCCTCACATATTTACACTAAAAGTATAGGGGGAAAAAAAGGAAGCTATGATTTTGAATACCTGTACCCACATTAACGTGGATTGAGAGAGAGAAATCATGAAACAAAACTTAGTACATCGCTCTAGGATTTGAACCCTTTCCTGCTTCTCACTATAAAAACAACTAAATTAATATCATGCCTTTATCCTCGTGATCATCGGTGCGGATAAGAATTTTATTTTAAAACTCTTAAAATATAATATGCCCTAATACCGTACTTCCTAAAAGTTAAGACACTTACGCCGTGAGATGTAAACAAAACTATATTTCAAACAGATGTGTAATGCGGGATGTATGGGTCTCAACGTCAGGGAGCCCCAAGATATACTAGCATTTAATAATGTAGATTTACAATATAATAATTAATCCCAGTTTATACATTTAGTTAATAAGATTATTTCCTTTTGTAAACTATCTTTTATTTAAACTATCAAGGTTTCATATTTTCAGTGAAAAAGTCAAGTAAAAAGATTTGGGTTTCAAAGCCAATTCCTCCCAACTTTAAATGGGTTTGCAGACAATCCGTGTACACAAGATGAGTTTAAAGAACATTTAAAGTAGTTTTTCGTAGTAATTGGAGGCATTTTAATGTTGGTTTCACCAGGATGTTTTATATATTTTTTATCAATTTGGAATTTTTCTTAACTCTCCTTCCTAGACAAGCCCAACTACTCCACTAGTAAAGCTAATACTACTACTACTACTACTACTACTACTACTACTTCTACTACCACCTAATAGTATACAGCCAAGGGATTATTACTTATTAGCAATAGGGACTCAAATTGAGTCTTGTTTCATTTGTGTATAGCTTGCTTCCGTACATAAATATTAAATATATCTTACCCTAAATGGGATTCAAAACAAATAATTTATTAACTGAAACATTGTGAGTAGCCTATTATGACAACCCCCTCCCCTCAAGAGTCATCATAAGTAGAACATATTTTAGACGAACCTTGGAGGTTGGTACTGTAGGGTTGAGGGCTTATTCCCCTAAGATATTATATTCACTATACTCCTCGTGTCTACGCTTACATAATGCCTTTATAATCATGAACTAAGAACTTAAGGTGAGTATCCGTAGCAACCTAAATAGAGTAATTCCATAATTCCGGAGTACGGTTTCCACTATCTTCACTCAAATGAGAAGGAATGTGTCTTATGACATTCAACCCGTTCAACAACTTTTAGTTGGATAAGTCTGCGACATCCGGTCTTTTTCTCTGGTTAGGAGGGGGGGAGAAGGAAGATTGAAGGATCGGTTTTAAGGGAGAGGTAAGAGACGGGTTGGTAGAAATAAGCTCACCCGGAGAAACTTGGCCATCTTCAGATAATATCTTGTTCCAACTTGAAGATAAGTTTAGCCACGGATAGAGAGAGTCAGGCTTGGCTATGACACAGTCTGTCTCAATTGTCCACACGGAACTGCCAGGTTTACTTAACCGAAAAATTAAGAAATGGTTACGCTATAGTATCGATGTGTGATTTTCTGCATTCTTCAGCTGATAACAGAAAAATTGGGATAAGTGTGGTAGCTTTATTCAGTTAAAAATATTTTTATTTTTGTTTTAATTTCTTTTAAATAAAACATTTTTTTTAGCACTGCGTTTTATTACCTGTTCGAGTGTTACTTATATGTAGCCCTACTAATTACGCTAATTAGTTATGGATGAGTAAAGTTCAATTGAGAGAAAGTATACCTGTATTTACTTGGAGGGAGTGTGGAAAACAATTTAGGATAAACCACCTTAAGTACACCCGAGCATTATTTGAGCCCCAATCTCTCCGTCATCAGCAGTCGAGTCTATTGCGAAAGTGATGCCTTAGACCATGTGTGCACCGAAGCATTGGTTTAAAATATATAAAATCAAAACAATAGATATTTCCGTTCTACAATGTTATGCTTGGTCCTAACTTTATTTCCTACCTAAATTCCTTATTTTCATTGGGGTGAGATGGGCTCTTAAAGTCACCACCTACTTGAGGGTAAATACCTTTAATTGAGCTATTATTATGGAAATGAGCATTCCGGATTTTAAAAGCCACTAAAACAATCATCAATTATCCTGAAACGTTTTGTTATAAACTTTTTAAAATAGGACTTTATTTCTTTGAGGAAGGCTAAATTGATGTCACTATCCATTAAAACTCAAAACTGTCACATTAATTTTTCGTATAAAAAATTGATTCTAAAATGACTTAATTTTACATTTTTAACAGATTTGTAAATTATAAACTTTAAAGTGTAAGTTTTTCAATTCTATAAGGATGTACTTAGATTCAATTTGAGGTTAGCAATTTATTAAAACATTTATTGTAAAGTTTCTGAACGTTTGTGATGTGTTTCTATGGACCTATTTACAAACATATTGACGTGAATACGTCTTTAAATTTGCTACCATACGGGGGCAATCCAAAAAACCTAATGATAACAAAATCGGGGGATACAGTTTGGTGTTGTAGTTTCGAATCTTTCCTCTACATCCAAAATTAAATTATACCACTGGATAGCTAAAGGATCAAAGAATTCATTACGATAAGCGAGAACAGTGACGCATCGCGCGTGGTGGAGGGGGAAGCGCCGCCATTTTGAGGTTATTTTGCTGCGTATCGAGATTTGCAATTAGTATAACTTTTGACTCGGAGAAGCTACGATGTTCGTTTGAGTTTTAATCATCAGCTGTCATCAAATATAATTAATAAAGTTATATTGTAACACAATAATTATTTGTTTCCTTGCTTTTAACCTAAATACATAAATAAAAATATTTTATTTAAAAAATATAACCCGTTACATAAACGTATTCACGTACAACACACGACCGTGTCTATGACACAGCCAAACCCCATTTTTTTTAAATTGATATTATCAGAAGAGACCTACTTACTTTACCTTTAAGAATGAAACCATGCTGGTATGTTTCTATTATTATATTTTTCCAGCCAAGTCTTACAATCCACCCCAGTTTTATGGCGGGAAAACATTAAATTAAAACCACCCTTATTACTTCCAGTCAAAAATCTAAGCTCGATATTCCCGTCACCAACAATCTGAGAATGACACATTAGGGCAGGGATTTCCAACTTACAAGATCCCGAACCACAATTTAATCCACGAGTATACTGGTGGGCCTCATCATAATCTGCTAAGCGGTGGACGTAAATATTAATCACGTGGGTACACAAGCTATTATAAAAATAGAGATCGCTCGAGTTTATTAACTGAACGAACATCAGTTGTAGCTTACACGGGTTTTTCCCACGCAAGTAAAAACTTTCCATTTATCGATTCAAAACATACATTTTATTAGAGTAGATTACTTTTCCAATAAACTTTGTGGGGTGAAAAAAAAATATCGTGGGCCATGAGTTGGACCATTGATACGAGTGCTATTTTTATTAAATAGCTATCCTGGAAAAAAAAAATCTGAACTGTAGGATTGCGTAAATGTCGTAGCACGGCTAGTAGACTGCCTGTTTCCGCTAGAAAGCGTAATGACACAAGATGTGTGTTCTTATTTGAATAAATACCTCCAATAAAATAAGTCGTGAAGAAGACATGCCCCCATGCCAAGAACCCCTTTCAGGTTATTTTGTATTTTATTTGTCGCCCTCAAATCCTGTCAACTATCGACCAGCAAGCTATTGTTCTCCACCGTGTTCTTACCACATAGCATTCGATTGAACACAGGGTTTCAAAGGGGGAGGAGAAGGGGTGAGTTTTAAAAACAAACCGACAAGCACACTATGATGCGTATCACGCTTACAAATCACTCTGTACCTTACAGTATGTTCCCAATTGTTTTGGATTCATCTGGCAGATCGAAAGTGATTTTAAAAGTTTTTTCAAACCGCTTCTTTTGACCAGTCTATCTCTCTAAATTTTAATTGCACTAATGGGTAGGTATGAGTAAAGTATAATCTTAAGGTCATTCACCCGGACTAGCGTGGGAAATCATTTAGGGGAAAATAAAAACACTCTCAGAACACCAGGCCAGGATCTGATCCCTGACCTGTCTGTCAGCGGAAAATAGGACTAGGTGAGCTGGAAGCTTCAACCGCGTGTCCACCCATGTGAACTACTCAAATGTAAGTTTTCTCTGCATTAATCCACATTGGAAATAGGTTTTGTCAGTTTTCCATCAATTTTCAAAGTGAAAAGATATACATATGTGTTGATACATTAATTTTTTTTTCAAGATTTATACAATATAAGTAGAGCTATATAAATTAACAGTTTCCTGCTATTAAAAATTACTTCGAGATCAAATAATCCAGGGAAGTTTAAAGTGACGTTTCAACTGGAAGTGGAATGGGGTATACTCAACATTAGCAACAAAATTTGTAAATGTCGTCATTACTGGGAAAGGGACCAGAGAACAGCCCCAGGTTGTGAGTTTAAGAGGGCTACATAGTAGGTCACTGAGACAAATAGCAGAAGTTTAGGAAAACCACATTATTTAATAAATTGTTTTATATTTTAAAATATTGTTTACAACAAAATGTAGGAAAAAAATTATCAACGGGTTTCTGACGACTTAAAAAGTTTAAATTTTGTGTTTAAAGATTTTTACAAAAATTTAACGACGATTTACGCAAAAATGTGTCCTGAAATTAAAGAAAAAGACTATTCTTCCTCTATCAATTATTATTAAAGTCGTGTTTAGATAAGGTCACATAAGACATTTTTAAATTATGCAGGATTATTTTATAGGAATTTATACATATTTAAAAAAGTTTAGATTTAAAATTTAAACTTTTTAATGGTGAGCTTTCTCTTATATTTTGGTCAAAATAATTAATTAAAAGTATCAAACCACATCCTAAATAATCGGTTATTTCTAAACGTCTATACATTTCTTAGTGCTTTACAATTCAGCCCTCTCAAGTTGTATTTAGTAAATATTTGTGATTAGGAAGTAAACAAAATTTTATCTTAAATTAATAGATTTATTTGAATTAAATATAGGTTTAATTTAGTCTTATCTTCATATAAACTGCTTCGGTGGCCACGTGGTCCAACGCGCTAGTCTCGCAGTAGACTAGACTGCCATTGACGGGGAGATCGAGGTTTGATTCTCGGTCGGGTGTACTGATGATGATTTTTCCAAAATATTTATCCACTTTCCTTCCATGCATATTCGGGCACACTTCCTCTAAATATAACCTTCCTAATCCCTAAGGCCAGTAGTGTGATTAGTACATAAGTGTATAATCCGAAGGGGTAGTAAGATGTGGGGCAAAAAATAAAACCTCCTTGTAATTAGCCAGCGTTGTCCTGCTGAAGTCAGGGGTTTCGTGAAATGTCTCCTTGGAGATTTAAGTTAGTAAATAAATTAATACAACTTTCAACTGTGTATACTGAAAGTAAATAACCCCTATTTACGTGGCTTGAGGTACAATAGATGCAAAACTTTTTTTAAATAAAATACGCCCAACGGATAAAACCTCAGGCTCTCCTAAATAAGAACTAATGCCAAGTTTTAGCTTTCTAAGTTTTTTGATTTCGAAACTACACAAACATACATTCTGTTTTATTTACATAATAATAATGAGATTGACTTTAATTATGACATGAGCTCACGATTATTTTTTTTGCCTTTTGTGATCCTCATCCTATTATCCGTTCTGGATATTCACATTTCCACACTGATAATATGGGATCACAAAGGTGGAATTTAGATTAAGTGTAACCGCATCTTCTTTTAGGGAGAGTAAAGAAAACCACCCTAAGGCATCCAGCCGTGATTCAAACCTTCACTCTCCCGGTGGTATCACTGGGGAAATACAGTGTTATCCAGGACACATAAAGCCGTGGAATCACAAGTGTGGGTATGTCACGCTATTTTTGAAACAGTGGGCTCTTAATCGTCTCTCAGCAGTAACACAGGCCAACGTTACATGTCAAATAGTTTTATGTTGACTATTGTGACGTTAACGGTATTATTAACCAAAAAAATGTTTAAACAAATTACCATAAATTACAGATTAATGAAACTCTTTCTACTCCCCATACAGAGAATACGTAGTTTTATAATTTCTTTTTAAAATATAATTTAAAAAATAAAAAATATATTTATATAGTAAAATAGTTTGTTTTTGTATATATTTTAAACCAATCTGACATTTAAAAAATTGCGAATGTATCTGTAAAAAACCTTTAATTAAAACCACTTTACTTAACAAAGTTTTCAAAACAAAACTATCGGTTTTATTTTCCGTTTGTTTGCAATAAAATAAACTAACTGTTCACTGTGTTTATTTTAGAATAATTTTATAAAATATCTTCCGCGCGTGTGAATGTTCAATTTTCTGAAAACTACGAGTCAAAAAATTACGGAATTATGCACAAATTGTTATAATATCTACTACTTGTTTTGCTAAAAGTCCCCAAGACAGTTGCTCGCACACTCTTTATTAGTCAACTTGTACTGAATTCAATACGGAAACATGTAGAGTATTAAAGCCATCAGGCCGTAAGGATTCCCTTCCTACATGCTGTAACACGCCAACACCCAGTATCTCACTAGCGCTGTGGTGAAAAATGGAACCACTGTGTCCAGCCAGCGGGAAGAGGAGTTGTAATGTCACCAGTTGAGATCAGAGCTATTGTTTGCTCGGAGGAGGTCCCAGCTGCAGTACACCCTCAAGAACACCAGCTTGAGTAATGTGAAGGAACGAAGAAAGAGGGGGTGAAAGGAAGGGGTGGTTCAACCCTCTACAGAGAAGTACTGCAGGGAGGCGTTAAGGAAAACAACGTTAAATTCCCTTGTGTGCCGGTTGAAGCCGACATTTAAATCAATTTAATGTATTTATTATATTCACAAGGTCACGTTGAATTAAAATAAAGTATTTGTTACATTAAGTTAAAATTAAAGTTATCGTTATTATAATCGAGTTATTCACAAAGTAGTGTAAAACTAAAATAAAGTATTTAAGTTCTGTTTCGACCTTTTGTCGGAAGAGTGAGGCTCAAAGATAATAGCGAGACATATGTTGGAGCTAAGTTGTATGTTGGAAGTCGGTTGTATGATTGAGCCTTCAAGCTACAGGCGTGTTGGCTAAGAGTTGTATTGGAAATCGAGCAATAATAATTGGTGGTACGTGGCGAGGTGTGTTAACACTGTTAAGATACTCATTATTATTATTATTATAATTAGCACCGCTTCTTACTACCCGTTCGGGTTATACGCACTCACGTTAATGTGCAATGGTAGGGTGATTGTGGGATGAAATGGAGGACCTAAAATTTAACGTGGAATCCGAACCACGGTGAAGGCCTGGCATTCCTCACATTTACCATTTGTAATTAATACACATCTTGTCAGAGGTGAAGGAAGGGTTTGGCAATCAGATAAATCTGTGCCGGGATAGAGGATTCAACCCCGGACCCTTAAGGCTAGAAGTCTGACCACCTTACCCCTTGACCACCAGGTCACCAATACTCTTTAAAATGTTCTAAAGACCGTGCATTTGAATAAATAAATGAAGGCTGTGTTTGTGAAACTTGTGTTTCTTTAATCAATGGGTAGTAAAATATTATTGTGACAAAAACTCGATAATAGTGGCTTGAGGTTGTGCAGCGTTTAGGTTAACTATTAATGATTGGATTTTATACACACAGTTTTAGTGCTCACAAGTGTCAGGTATCGTTAAGTGAAACCTCGAATTAGTCCAAAAGAATTACAATCTCAACTATTGACAAGTATTTTCGGGTCTAGGATAGAATTAGAACTAGATGTAAGCTTGTAACGTTCATCTTTTTATTGACCTTCATTCATTTTTCATCTGTCCTTTGTGCCAAGTTTATAAAATGTAACTATAATTAATGTAATTTTCTATAATGTATTGATATGGATTGTATAACTAGTTCCATGATTAGAAAGTCTTTCACCGTACTTAATTTTGACTCGAAATAATTCCTGCGTAGAGCCTCATCTATAGTTTACTCGTCATAGGACTGGTAGGAACTGACAGCTAAGAAAAGTTACGTGATCTACTCTCATTATCAATTCGATAAACCATAATGATATACAAGACCATAATGTTGATTTGGAAGTCAAAACTGTCACAAGAAAAAATGGTTTTAACCATGTTTTTCTTTTAACCGTTTTTGTATATTCTGTTTGATATCAGCTACCACCACTCCTATGGTGAATTGACTCTACATACTTTTTCTCCGTAAAACTCGACAACAGAATAAAATGTTTTTGTATTCACAGAGTAGCGGTCCGTAAGTCCATAGCACTTGGTAGAAGTTAGATCAACTTTTGTTTTACCTGTGTTGGCCGACACGTAATACAAATGTAAATCTCATATATTCTGGTATGCTGGAGATTGTAAGGTCAGGGATTAAATCCCTGCAGGGCGCCCCTTGGTGTAGGAAACATAAGAATATCCTGGGGGTTACCCGCTTTGGTGGCCGCGTGGTCTAACATGCTACTCTCGTGTTAGACTAGATTTCCGAAGACAGGGAGATCGCCGCTCAATCCCGGTCGGATGCACTGAGGGTGATTTTCATAAATTGTTTCCCACTCTCCCTCCTTGTAAATGCGGTTGAACTTCATCTAAATTCTACTTCTTCATCCTTAATACATCACTGTAATTAATACATAGGCTGGAATGGGCAGTAAGACGCGGTTCTAAAACAATATTCTGGGTTTTGGTATGACTTGGTGAGGAAAAGGATTTTGAGTTGCTTATAGTTGATATTTAATTAAAACTATCACTCTCTAGTCCTCCACTAATTAGAGATATTTGGTTTATCATTTTAGCCAAAAATAAAAATAAGTATATACTTTCTACCCTTCAACCAAGGAGAGTTAATCTGATGTCAGATTTTAGTTGAAAATCAAAGCAAGCAATTTAAACAATTACCTGCTTCACTATGTTTATATGTCAAATACACGTTTTTTTAGTAGTACTGTTGCATTAAAGCAATTATCTTTAATTATATCTGATAAATTCTTCATTGTGATGTTTGAGATAAAGAGACACAACAGATAGTAACTTATTTGTGACACAACTTTACATTTTTAATTTGAAATAGTCTAGATCATAAGACTCTATTCACAACAAAAGAAGACATTTAAAGACTTGGAAATGTTAGTAACGGTAAATTAGCCACCAGTATAGATTTTACCTCTCTTTTATTTACTTGCCATGATTCAGTAGAATCTAAAAGATGTGTGAGTACCAACATTTACGTGAAGAGAAAGTGGGGAACTCTTATACGATAAATCACCTGATTATATCCCGATGAGATTCAAACCCAGATCTACCCATCACTGGCAAACTGGACCAAAACAGAGTAACCCATTTATCCACGGGCCAACGGGGTCTTGAGTCAACATTGTTTGTTCTGGAGTCCAGTGACTAGGAGGTAGTTTTTCCTAAACGGTCACTCCCTCCTCCCTTCACGTAAATTCAGGTAAACTTCCTCTAAATTCTACTTCTTCATCTCTACCACACCAGTGTGTGTATGTGGAGAGCCCGGATGCGGTGAAAATTTAAAAAAAACGCCAGCGATAGCACATAAATCAGCCTCAAAATTAAAAAATTGAAATACATATTTAGATGTATCCGAGTTCGAAGAAGGGCGTGTGTTGCCAAACTCCCGCCAGAGGCGCTTCACTCTTAACTAAAGTTAGCGAGTTCTTCGGGTCAGGAGAGAAAAGTCGGAACAATTCCTGCGGTCCACAGCGTCTCTCTCTCTCTCTCTCTCTCCCCCCCCCCATACTCCAATTCCGGTCACGTGGTCAGACGGGACGCGCTCCCCCATCTGTCGTGCACCCTCCCATTCCCCTCACCATACCAACACGCCCGTCTATACATACATCTCTCTTAAGGAAAAAACACATTTTCTGGTGGAGCTCACTGCGTGGTTTTACAGAGGCTATTCCGTCTCTTCTCTTCCTCAACAACTCTCTCTCTCTCTCTCTCATTTCTACTTCGAACATCCAGCTCGTTCTTTTTTTAAAAAATTCATGTTTCGCTTTAGTTTCCCAGTTTGTATTTGTTTAGTTCAACACGTCTGTTTGTACAAAATTTGTCTGCACTGATTGTCTCGACTGTTCTACGCGGTCACAATCTTGT
This sequence comes from Timema genevievae, assembly GCA_902155825.1. Taxonomy (NCBI): domain Eukaryota; kingdom Metazoa; phylum Arthropoda; class Insecta; order Phasmatodea; family Timematidae; genus Timema; species Timema genevievae. The sequence continues at coordinate 271,354 of CABFWO010000019.1, forward strand.
CTTGGCGTTCTTAATTACTTTTTATTTTAATTGCCGAGTCCCATCTCCGAGTATCAGTGGTTAGAAGGGTCAACCGAAAGTTAAGAGGATTCGTGTTTGATTCAGAGTGTCATGTCTTACTACCCGTTCATGTTATAAACATGTGATAATTACTCTAACGGGGTAGAGATGAGGTAGAGAGAATGTTATAGGTAACCTACTCGCATTTGCCGGGAAGGAGAGTGAGAAACCATTAAAAAAACTCAATAGACACGATCCTAAAACCGATATTCCCGTTATCAACAGGACAGTTTAGCACGAGAGTGACTTTTTTTTAGACCTTTAACCCACTGAAGCGTGATCAAATAATTACTGTACATTCTAATTTTAAATTTATTAAATATATATATGTTTGAAATGGGTGTGTATAATTAGGAGTTATGTCTTAATATAAAGATGATTTGTAGGCCGTACAGTGACGTAATTTGTAATTTAAAACGTGCTCGTTCCTCCCCGATAGTAAATAAAATACTATCGCTTATAAAAAAATAACGAAATTCTCTATTTCCTGGCTGCAAGACAACTATTCTGTACCCTTGGAAGTAGTAAAATAAATCCGTTTTGAAGGGTTTAGGTTTTGTTTGTATACTACGACTGTTTATACACCTTTAGGTTTCACATTTATATCCAAATATTTGCCTCAGTTGGTTTTAATTAGGTTTATTTGAGGTAATATAAATATATTATATTGGTAACTACCCCAGGTGGGCACATTGGCTAAAAGTAAACCAAACCGGGTTTAATTTTCTGACGACGGGGATGTCAAGGTTCAAATTTTGTCTGGGTTTATTGAGGGTGATTCCCACTCTTCCTCCATGAAAATTATTCCACATTTTCTTTTAACTGTACTTTCTTCATCCCAATCACATTAGTGCATTTTAATACGTGTAGTCTGTATGGTTATTAAGGTATAATATACACAAAAAATAGCACTTACATGATTATTTTAAGTATTTTTAAGTGCTCCGTATTCATGACAGATTTTAGCAGCGCTTCTAAACCGTCAGTGGCAGAGATTATCTTTCTTCTCATACATCCTCTGCTCTCCATTTGATTTTTTTTTCTTCTGAATGCTGAGCCTTGAGGAGGAAATATCTGCACTTGCAACATTAGTTAAGAGATATATACAGGCTGGGGCCGAAACGATTAGTAACTTGAAAATTAACACTTTAATTGCAAAGTAATTATTCACTAGCTAAATAAAAGAGGACCATATACTACATTTTTACAATTTTTGAAGATAATGTCACTCATATGAGCTCCATCGGACGTCAGACAAACCTCAACAGGTTGTCCATCACTTTCCTCAGCATAGATCGTCTAGTTGTTTCCGGCCCAACCTATATATTATATACATTGGTATATGTATAAAAGTATGTATATAATTATATGACGTCTCCAGTACTGGATTCAATCTTTTCTTTCAAAGGTCCAGCTTTATACGTTATTTAACGAACTCTTTGCAATAACAAATACTTCACCAATAAATAACTCCCCAACAAAGGTATCAAAGGATTGGTGGCCTAACGTTACCAAAAATACTATTTAAAATAATGAAATTATTAAATTAAAATAAACAAATCATGTTTTTCGTGACCGTCTGTAGGAACAAGCATTGGAAACAATGTCTGTGCTGTAAGATTGCGCTTGGCCAATCGCAAGGGTAAGGGGTACCAACGCTGCCAAACGAAAAACGATTCTAAATTGTCACTTTCCCACGTATTGATGAAATACACGCGGCTATTTTAAGAGGCTAAGCTAAAAATTGTACGATCCACATGGGCTCTTAGTACTGTAAAATAAACAGTGAAGTGTTTTATTCAGAAAAATTAAAATCCACTTTTGGAGCAATACATAACTGCTTTAGAAACCAATCTATCTTACTTTCATAATTTTAATTGCGTGATCATGACATTTATGTTAATTATATGGTATACAACTTTTTTTTTGTCATCCACAATAGCTAAGAGGTAGTGACGCTTATATTAATTAAATGTTAATTTATTTAATGTCTGGTACCAATATTTCGGTATTTAGTCTAAAGTTGTTTATTTGAGTAATATTTGCTTGTTACAGACATAACTCATTAAATAACGTGTAAGGCTTCCCTATATTTGATATTTTGGAAAGGAGAGACTATGATGACACTTATGTTTATAGAATATCTAATTTATCAATACAAGTGCGCGTACCTTCACCTACAACTCAATTTTAATACAGAAGTAAGAAAAGCAGAATGGTTGGCATTCTCTTTAAGTTTTGGATTTCACTGACTTTCACAGATTTTCCAGTATTTTATATACAAATATATATAAAAAAGAAGCCATTGGTTTAATTGTTTTCTATAAAATAATTTTAAAAAATGGGGTGTGGCTGTATCATGGACACGGCCGTGTGTTGTACGTGAATACGTTTATGTAACAGCTGACGATTAAAACTTAAACGAACATCGTAGCTTCTCCGAGTCAAAAGTTATACTAATTGCAAATCTCGATACGCAGAAAAATAACCTCAAAATGGCGGCGCTTCCCCCTCTACAGCGCGCGATGCGTCACTGTTCTCGCTTATCATAATGAATTCTTTGATCCTTTAGCTATCCAGTGGTATAATTTAATTTTGGATGTAGAGGAAAGATTCGAAACTACAACACCAAACTGTATCCCCCGATTTTGTTATCATTAGGTTTTTTGGATTGCCCCCGTATGGTAGCAAATTTAAAGACGTATTCACGTCGAAAAACAAAACATTTCATTGCTCTTTGCAAAAATCACGTGAAAATTGATGCTATATTATTTCCTTTGATGCTGGGTTTGGCTCCTCAAACTTACATTTTTTTTAAAATATTGCGAAATTATCTAAATATTCTGGTGACTTTTTAAAAATGTCCCCGAATTCTCTGACTTTTTCTTGAAATACCAAATGCATTGAATTTCACGAGTCTTCCAACTGCATATAAACTCTAAAGTAAAAGTAATTTGCAGACTAAAGTGAGAACTGTAAGCCATGCTACTAAGACATGCTGATAAGAATGTTCATAGAAATGTTCACTAACATCACATTTTGTGTCGACCCGTAGCTCACTTGTTTTCATACCATCTTACTTACAGCTCGGCGGTTGGCAGTCAAGTTAGTTCGCGCATTGTTGCTCTAATGTCATCGATCACACCCCCTTCCCCCCGACTTTAATCACCCCTCTCTTTTCTCCCTCGTCAGAGAGAGATGTGGAGGGGAAGGGGAAAGACTCGTCTAGCTTAGGCGCGGAAGAGATTTTCATATCTCTAATAAAACGAGAGAAAACTTTCATTCCCACAAACGGACGGCTGAGCTTTTAAAATAGCGCCGAATCTCTTGGGTTACAAAAATGAAGAAATTCACCAAATAATTAAGATATTTTCTTAGAAAAAAGTTAAACTCACTTCTGTTGTTGTGTGGTCTAAGGTGTCACTATTTTGATTTATTGGTTTGCCGGTGATGGGGAGATTGGGGTTCGAATCTTGTTTGAGTATAATGAGGGTGTATTTAACCAAATGAATTCCCATTCTATCTGGCCATAAACATTTTTGTTAAATTTTTGTAAAATGACCCGATATTATAAAAAAGTTTCCACGACGAGGTGATTATGGACAAAATTTATGTAAACATGAGCAATTTTTGTGACATAAAAAAAGAGGGAAATTTCATACAAATACGGACACTGCTAATAACATCTAATATACCTAAACTATTATTAAGGAAGTATAATATAGTTTGATAGTTTTATTCGCGGACATAGAAACCAAATTAAAAATGTTAATTTCACGGTTTATTTAAAAAAAATAAAAACCAGGAGTTCAAATTAAATCTAATAAACTGAAATATTCGGCCGAGTTTATGAACACGTATATAAAGAAATAACTTAAATGATAGGGGAGATAGTTAACTTAATATAGTTATAATTATTTACCACCCATATGAATGGTAACGAGTACTAAATGTAATTTACTTTGGTTCGCTGGAAATGTGGAGGTCAAGAATAAAACACTGTCTGGGCAGGCTAATGGTAGATTTTTCCTAACTAGCTACCAATCTCTTTCCATGTAAATGAAGGTACATTTACTCAAATCTACACCTCCCTCATCTCTGCAACACTAGCATAATTAAATGCGTACACCCCGGACTGATAGTGAAACTCGATGTAAGCCATGTATTAATTATAAATTAATTATAAAGAAAAGCTTGTCACCGAAAATTTCACATTTATACCCCCTCCCCCCTAAGCCTTCAGAGCCTCAACTGAATCCAAAACATGGAAATAAGTCTCTTTATCTCTGTCGTAGAGAAGCGAATGTAATCTGGCATACTGCGAGCGTTCACTGGGGTGTAAGCAATGTGGGTTAAATGACTGGTCTTTATTCCTTGCATGGCGTGTACCAGGGATTTCGTTAGCACCCTCACCCCCTCCTTAACACCCCCCTCTCTCTCTCTCTCTCCAGCCTCTCTTGTTGCCACTGTTCACAGGATGAAGAGTTTTATATATATCTCTCTCTTGCTCTCTCTACAGTTGAGGAAATCAGTGCTGTACGTGGGACAACTCATCAGGAAAAATCGAAAAGGGGGAAGAGGGCGGGAGAAGATTGAGAGAAAAGATATCAAAAGAGAATTGATTGAGGAGAAAAGGAAAGGGTATAGTATAGGAAAAAACTATTGTGACAGTGGGAAATGGGGGGTGGGGGAGAGGGGGTAGAAGAAATGATATATTGTGAAAAGAAAGTAATGCGTGATTAAAGAGTGTTAAAAGTTGTGAACTTCTTGAACTATCTTGTTTTTAAACAATAGGAAAATACGCTTAAAATAGGTGTGCTGATGAATAAATTATCATGTATCTGGTATTTAGAAAATTGTTAACTAGAGTGACGATCTTATTGTTTTCTTGGAGTTCAAGGGTGTCAATATATTATAAGAAAATATCCTCACACTTCTGAATTTCTTGTTGGAAATACTATTCAAAAACTTTTAAAAAAACTATAATAATCCTATTAGTATCTTAAAATTTGCTTTCTCTCTCTAATAAAACATGAATTTATTTGTTTGAATAAAGCTAGTTCAATGTTTCTAATCATTTACTAAAAATAAATGTGACATTTAACGAGAAAAATCTTTTAAAACAAGGTAAAATAAAAAAAATATTTTTTAAAATATTATAGGAACATATTATTAATATTTTTATACTTTATCTAAGCGTGTATCGTATTTTGAAAAAAACAAACCACAAACCACTTATTAAATATCACGAGATTTCTAGACATTTGCAACGCGTTTTCGTGTTCCGGTATGCAACCCTCTTAGTGGTTGGTGTTAAAAAGTATAGCCTAACGGAAAAAAGGACCATGGCTGAAAACTAACAAATCAATCGAATCATCGCTATTACATCTTTAAAAGCAAGAAGTAAAATTAATCAGTCGTCCCTCGCAACGGTGTGTGCCTGGTCTAGTTTACCAGTGGTGGAGAGGTTAGGGTTATAGTCTCGTCCGGATGTACTGAGGTGTATTTTCACAATTAGATTTCCCCTTTACCTTCATGCAAATGCAGGAATATTTCATATTAACTCTACCTTCCTAATCCCTACTCCAGAAGCTTAATAATCGGATACACTGAAGAGATATTAGAAACTCAACGTAAAACATATTTGGAGGTAAAACCATAACAGAAGATGCTGAATAAGTTGTGTTTGGATCAATTTTATGTATAACTTTTATGTACAGTTATTTTAAGACCTAAAATAATGAACAAGCGCACTAAATGTCAAGATCATTTAATCTAGTTTTTCTGGTTAGAGGGAGGTTGGGGCTCATATCCAGGCCTCTTTTTCCTAAATTGTTTTTCACTTTACCTCCACATAATCAGGGTACATTTTCTCTATGGTTTTAACCTACTTATTCCAGTCCCATTAGTGTAAATAAATTTATATAGCCCTGAAGGGTATAAGATGCAGAGCAAAAGTGAAAAATGTGTTAAACCAATTCCACTTGCAAGGATCAAGTTAAGCAGTTTATAAGAATTTCATGTTTATCTGCAATGTGCCACACATAACTGTTACGCGGTAAACATACACAGAGCAGGCCAGGCGCTCACGTGACCCATTTTGAAAGCCATGTAAAAACAGTCCTAGTGCAGCATGCGAATTTATTCTGCTAATCATCGTATCCAGGCGATAAATCACTCCATTCGACTTTCTAATTTTTTAGTAAGAGGGATTTTAGTAAAGCTTGGGGAGAGCTCAAATATATTATACTTTTTGTGTATGCTTTAACTACCTGTCTATGTCAATGGGAACCATTACATATAGCGTCCATAAATTAATCGATTAGCATTATATATATATTTATGAAGTCATTCGGGATCGCCCAAGCACAGTGCAATGATTTAATTAAAATATAATCTGAAGGGGTAGTAAGATCCGGTGCTAAAAATATTAAAACCTACGCAGAGTTCCCTGAATAAGGGAAATGATGCCTCTCTTTTCCAGGAGATGAAACGTGAGTTTCAATTAAATCCTTCAATTCATGCTTAAATATGGAATGATGTAAAACCCCTAGGTTCTAGAGTATACCATTTTCACGTATCCAGGTGATTAGACTTATTTTTTTCAATTGAACTACTCATGCTTTAAATAATGGGTGATACTAGTTTGGGTATCACAATGAGAAGATCATGGGTGCATTTTTGCGATGGTATTTAGTTAAACATCAGGCCAGAGACTGGCTTACACCTATGGTTTCATTCTCCTAGCCATGGTGACCACATGAAAGAAGTAAACTAATTACTAAACAAATGTGGATTTAGCTTGTTTTTTTAATTCAATCATCCATACAATTTGTTTTGTTACCCCGTTCTGTGAATTAAGGCAAATATGATTTGAAAGTAAAATAAGAAACAGAATAAAAGCACTTTATGATGATAAAAATATTTTGTTTGCATGGTGTCTCTGTTATGTATGAACATTTTCTTACGTACTTTTAAACATTGCCGTTAATTACAACTATTATTTAATTAAAGTAATTGAATTATTATTATACAATTTTTTTTTACCTGCTTCCCTGCCTTATTTGTCATGTTATCCCAAATGAGTGCACAGCCATTTTAGTTGCCTTACCTAAAACAAAAGAAAGTATACATTAGCAATTATTGAAAAGTATTTTATATGTAAAAATATTAACATCAAATAAATTCAATTTTTACTTCAATAAAATATGTATTTTATGTATATATATATATTTATATATAATAACAACACATTTATAGTTGAAATATATGTAGACTATACATACCAAATTAACAAATATAGATAATCAATGCATTAAATTGTTATATCGTTTTAAACATAATTAATTTTTAACTAATTTTAAATTACAGTGCATATTTCACTCTATTAAAAACGTTTTAAGATTATTTTAGTGTTTAAAATTTGTTATGGATTAACAATAATTATTATTTTAACGAAATATTTGTCCGCTTGGTTCTAATAATGTAAACAATTGTTTCATAAATTTTGTGGTAGTTGAATAGTTAATTATATATTATTTTTATACCCCTTATGCTACCAAACTACATTTATACTCCCATAGCTATACAACTACATGTATACACCTCCAATTACATGAATATATTTATTAGAAGCACATTAAAACATGAATGCTTTGAATAATGTTTTAACAGCTGTATAAAAATGTATTTTACTAAATAATATGTCAATGCAAATTTCAGTAATTAGCTACAAAATATGAAAATGAAGTCTAATATAAATTTAAACCACAAAACCTAATTAATATAGTTTTTATTTTAATTTACATTATGTAAATTTGTTTTTAGATATTTAAAGTTGATGAATTTTAATGTCATACATGACTTTAAGAGTTTACAAATGCCCTTATATCTGTAGTTTTAAAATAATACGCATTCACACAGGTTTTACATTCCATATAGCTTTAATCGAGGTTTTAGAGCAGGTGTTCCTAAAGTTTTTGGTTAAAGTACAAATCTAAAACTAAAATTGGTGGATAATATGACAAACACATTTATTTTGAGGTTTGAGTAAATAAATTAAATAAATTGTGTTTATTTATTCATTCAAGACACAAAATAATAAAATCATAATATAACGAAAGAGATTAATTTCCTAAATATTTTAAATGTAAATGTAAAGTTATCATTTTAACAAATATTTTATACTTATGTACATAAATTACATTACAGAACTGGCTTACAGCTCACGAATAAGAGATGACATAAATAGTAAATAAAACAGAAACATAAAAATAATCGTGGGCCTAAATAAAGAAGTTCTAGGACCTCAGATTGCCCACGGGCCATACTATTAGAACCTCTATATTAGAAGCTGGAGTTTAATAAAGGATATAAATTCAATAGAAATAGTTAATCTACCAACATACATGGGGAAATTAACAAAGGCTTTACCCACTTTCGTGGCCACGTGGTCTAACGCACCACTAGTGTTGGACTAGACTGCCAATGAAAGGGTGATTGGGGTTGATTCCGGTTGGGTGCATCGAGAGTGCAGTTTTCCTACATGATTTTACAATCTTCCTCCGCGCAAATGCAGGTACGTTTACTCTAAATTAAGCCTTCCTGGTATCTAAATTATTAGTGTAGTTAGTACATAGGCGTATAAACCGAACGGGTAATAAGACGTGGTGCTCAAATACCCAAAGGCTTTAGTCTGGTCTTGTCTGGTCTGGTTTCCTGGAGACTGGGAGGTTTGGGCTCAAATTCCGCATGGGTTGACTGACGTGATGATAACATTAATTAAAAAATACAGGTTTTAACTGAACGGGGACCCTCATTGGTAGCTATGTGGACTAAACATTTGGCTAGTGCGTGGTGAAGGTGTTGAAGCTCAAACACCAGCTAGATTTACTATAAATAGATGTTTTTCCTGTTGGGTTCCCCCTCTCTTATTCACGTGAATACGGGTCCATTCCCTATAAACTATATAATACTAATACTAAACTTAACGGCATATTAAAAGTGTTCCTAGCCCGGATGGCTTCTAAGAAGGAATGCAATAAGAAACGCTGTTTAAGTCGACAAACAAACAGCAGAATACACATTTTATCTCAAATCCCACCCTCGATATGTAAATATAAACAAGCGAAAAACTGAAACAAAAGAGAGAGGGAGTGAGATTGCGGATAGGCTACGTTTTAATGGTGTCCGTATCAGCTCCTAAGTTGCTAAGAGCGTCGTTAAACACGGCTATGGCTGGGGCAACAACCGTTTATTACGTTCTCTAACGAGTCCAGAATGAAATTAATGCGCGTTAGAAGAATTCTTTACTGCAAGACGTTGCAATCCTTGGAGCGGCCCCTGTGATGGAACGGATACCACAAGTACTGGAGGAATGACTCGTGAGCCTGACTTCGAGGTAGAAGGTCAAGGTTCATTATCAGCTGGTAACCTTGATTTTTTTTTAGACATACTAACATCCCACTGAGAATTTCACATGATTTGCAACAAGTAATGGGCCAAGGAGAGAGAGGAGAGTAAGATAAAATTAAGAGGAAATATAACCGAATTTCCTTGTAGGTAAGATAGGAAACAATTTAGTAAAAACACCTCAGTACATCCGACTCTGATTCGAGTCTTGACCTACTATTTACTATCAAACTAAACAAGACTTGATCAATGCCATTTTACACGTGTTCACCTATGTTGATCGTTGCATAATTGATAGACATAACATTTTTATATAACCTTATGAATTAGTGCTTATAATAGCTTGACTTGAGTAACTTACATGATCTCGTTTGAAAAAAGCGGAAGCTGATAATACTAGTTATATTTTTCAGCGTTTCACTCTTTGTTAAATTGTCATGTTGGTATTAACCGGTATTAGCACCATCAAGTCTCCTCATAATGTTCCTTTGTTCCTTTAGGCAGAAAAGTTTAAATTTATGGCAAAATGTTCCGGGAATAAAGGATACAAATAAAACCAACTTTTTTTTCCCATCATGTATTACTACTCGTTCAGGATTGTGGAGTGTAATATATCCCTGCCTGGAATTAACTGTCCAGTACTCTTGGTTTAGGAGACATAAGGTGCGATGGCTACCTGCGACTGCGGCTGGAGTCACGCGGCTACGGTCGCAACAGACCGTGGTGAAACTAGCCACATGCGATAGTCAAATGGGGTATTTTACAAGACGCGGCTCTAGCCACCAGTCAATTTCAAGTGACAAAAACATTTTGGATATTTTGAGGGAGGAAGAAGATGTCAACGAGATAATTTTAATGTGGTTGCACAAAAGAAGGGGAAAAAAACAACGAATTTGGACACATGAATACATGTCCTTGTACTTTGGATGTTTTAAATCGTTTAGCATGGATGTTGGGATACTAACTCACACATCATCATAATTATCCTGTGAGTGGGTCATTATCGTTTCGAGTTTATGTCATTTAAACATTTTTAAAATATTCTGAAAATTGAAAAATGACACCTGTACACGGGAATTGAACCCGGGACCTAAGCCAAAGGTTCCGGGTTCGATTACCATGTCCAGGTGTCATTTTTCAATTTTCAGAATATAATATCTAGATGGTGTAATTTACACTAATAGCATAAATAATAGCTTTGGCTATTTAATTCTATTTTTAAAATAGATTAATACACAAAATTTACTAAAAATACGCAATGTTGCTACAACTCTAGCACTCTCACTTCTGCTATAGCAGCAAGTGAATCCTCAAAAGTGATGACTACAGTTACAAAATTATAACATGAAGGATTAGACATAAGAGAAGTATACAAGTGTAACAAATAATTTTATCTAAATGTAAACAAGAGAAATATAATTTATGTTTTAAATGGATTAGATAAAACAGTGCATTGTTATTAAATAAAACTTTATTCAGTTATCATAATCGTATACTCCCTGATAGGCAGGATTAGAAATAAGCTCCTTGATGAGTAGGAACTATTAGAAATAAGATTGGACATATGGTTAAGTATAGTAACTCTAGAAATAAGATTTAACGCTCATCCTCTTACGAAGGAGCGTCTGCCTCAACACAGCGGCAGTCAAAAATAGGCTACACATATTAATTTAAGGTTAAGACACAATACATAAAGATAATCCAGCCTAGATAATACCAGACTAAGACCTGAAAGGTCTATTCATGAATAGTAGTAAAACTATAAGGAATAAAATCAAGGGGTATTAAATCCTAATTTTATAGAGTTAATATGTAGGAAGTTATATAAGCTAGATAGCTTGAGTTAACTCCATAGAGAGTTACGACAACCTAATAATAAACTCCTAGAAGAGTAACTAGCATATTACTAATAGTAAATGGTGAGCTATCAGGGATATATGCGGTTAAATTACCATGGCCGGCCAATTCCTAATAAGTACTGCCTGGATACTCAATAGTATATGTATGTTTCCACCCTAACTTGGGCACACAATAAATAGTACAAACAATAATTAATACAATACTTAATACAATCAGCGCGCCTGAAGGGGCCGCAGATAAAACACTATCACCGCGGACCACTACTACAAATTAGTAGTGCTCCCACAGGCTGCGCACCGTAAATAGATACACAAAAAAGAAATAACAGTGACTTCTATCTGGCACTGACCTAACTAGGCCATTGAAAAAAGTGAGATAACCTAATTTCCGCCATAAAGAGATCCTAAACATGGTCATACCGTTCAGGGAGTCATTATTATTCCCAAATATATAAAACTATGTCTTAAGGATTAAGAAAAATTAGTCATACACTCTGAAAGAGTAAATAAAGTCGTATGGACCTAGATAAATAAAGCATTAAGCCCTACATTCCAAACTATGCCATATGGGCATAGAAGATAAAGTCTAACTTTCTGACACCAAAACTATATCTGATGAACATAGAAAATAAAGTAAGACATTCTGACACAAAAAACTATGTGTGATGGACATAGTTACAGAGGTGCTACGAATCAATCCCAGATTCAAAATGTCAAATACTTAAAGTCCCGAATGAGGCTTTATCTGTGACTAGTCGAAGAGACCGACGCCTGACACATCTTAGTCACCAATAGTTTCTCCGGTGATGTAGATTTACATCCTAGTACCTCCTTCGGTTAATTGATAAAATAGAATAAAAATGTGAATCGAGGAATGATTGTTATATAGTAACAGAACTGACGAACTTGGGGAAGATTTGTATCTGGACATATAAGGGGGGAAGAGGGTTAAGTAGCAGAATTGCGCTGAGTGACCACTAGCGTTCGTTGATGATGTGGCTCCCAGAGAAAAATATCTTCACCATTTCTTCGAAGTGGTGCCAGTGAGTAAGATATATTTTAACTAATGGTCCCGGCTTAGTCAGCTGGGGCAGTTTTACTGGAGCTTGGGCGTTTCCCAGCAACATAAATCCACCGTGAGTTAATATCTGACACACATTATTAGAATATATTTTCTCTTGTATTCATTGTGTTAATTATATTTATGGGGTTTTTATTGTACACATTAAATAGCAGGTTTAACATGCTACACAAGCATTTCTCACTTCACCAGTGCTGCGAAACGTGCCGCCATCACCTCGTTTCGCAGACCAAACTCAAACTGCGCATGCGTGAAGACTGCGACTCTAGCCGCAGTCGCAGCCTTGACAATGCACCTTTAGTCTCGTAGTATAACCTTACGCCACACACCGGGTATTTAGTAGACATACAACCGATTCAAATTCTCGGTTTGACTATTAAATTCAGCTTAGGGAGACTAATTACACGAAAAGCCCAATTAGGAACAATTGTTGTAAACAGACCCCCATGCGCCTGGATGTTATACAACACGCTGTAGTAGTGAGGTTGTACTAAAACGAGGAGGGTTTGGAATAATGGACTTGTGAGCTGGAATTGCACACTCAGTTGATTATATTAATAGAGCCTCCTCTTTGGTGTAGTGTAGCACTTGATCTAATAAATCCCAAATAAGAATAAGATTTAGTAAAATTAGGGGAGCCTGAGACTAAGAATAATTATCACAGGAGTAAAAATTGTGAATATGTAGCAAAGATAATTGTAAATTTTTAGTAATACTTAGTACATAATATGAGCCTGACTAGGTAAGCACTAAGAGGACCAACTTTTTTTTTAAATAATATCTTTATATATATTTGAAATTTGTTCGAAAAAACCTGGTAGACACCGTGTTCATATATTTTAAGTTAAGAAGGAAAGTAGCCAACTTGCCAAATAAACACACCTTACTAAATCAATTAAGAGATAGCTGTACTTAATGTTTAAGTGTATGAAAAAAAATATATTTGTTAAATGTTTCTTTTAAACGTTGGAAAAATAATTGAAGACAACAATAGATAGATTTATTTTCAATAAATGACATATATATTTTTTATTACCACATTTTACTACCCATTCTATGTTAGTTACGCTAGAAATGCATGAAGTTAATACTCTTAGTACAGTTAAAATATTTGTATTTTTGTGCGATATCCATGTTCCTACGAGATGTTAGCATAATTGAAAGTGAGTAGCACCTAGTTCATATAAATGAATAGAGAGGTAGGATTCGATGGTCTTCTGTCTGAAAGAAGTTTATTAATTAATTAATTTGAATAAAGCTGTATTTCAATTTAGGGGTATTTAGAATCTATATATAATTTAAGTTAGTAGACAAAAGTAATACGAATATTATGATAGGTTTACTGACGCCATAAAACTTTGTAAAAATGTATTCCGCTGTAGGTTTTCAAAAAATCACAACGTTTTTGAACTGTTTCTGGGATTTACTTCAAATACTGTATCTTTAAAAAGTAATGAAGTAAATTTAGGAATTTTTTCTGGACGGTTATTACGGCTTATTATTTATAAGAACACACATTTAAAAAAATAAAGAGATGGCAAGTAGGATTGTGCTCTTCAAAACAAAGCTAGTAGAATAATACTTTCATACTTTCGGGGTATACATTTTATTTCGAAACTACTTGTACCCGGCAATGGTTCCTTCATTCGTAAGATAGATACGACTCTCAACATTTTAATAACAAGATGACAAGTAGGGGTTCGCTCTTCAAGACAGAGTTACTTTACTTTGTCCTTCCTTCTCCTTGCTGTTGGCATCACTTGTGCCATAGAGGAAAGGAAACTTGGAAACAACTTTACGGGACTCTTTTGGTGACTAAATAGGTGACTTCGAGGGTAAACAAATTTTCTCTTAGCATTTATTGACGGCATATCAAAGCAGAGTTTTTGAAACCAGATTAAAATATCTACAAACTTCTTGACTAAATCCGGCTGTTATGTTTAAAAAAAAAACTCTCATATCTTACTACACTTACAAATTATCCAAATATTTCACATTAATATGGTAGAGATGAAGAAGGTACAATACAGAATAAATACACCTGAATTTGAGGGAGGAAAGAGTGGGAAATAATTTGAATAAAATAACTTTAGTGCATCCGTCTGGAATTCGAAACCTGACATTCCCATCACCTTAGAATTAGATTAAGCGGGACTGATATCTTAATATACATATCCATCGGTCTATTCAATTAAAAATAACAGCTTTTTTAAAAAATCATTTTAGTAGCTTTATTTTAAGTGAGTGATCACATTTATCTATATTCTATTTTTTAATAATTAAGTTTAACATCAGCGTTATTAATGATTGTAACATGAGCTAGAGAGGAGTAATGTTGTTCAGAAGATAAGAACACGCACTAACTTGGAGAAGGTATGGAAAAACTATCGCCAATAATCCTGACATAGATTGTAACCACCACCTACACTTCCATCACCTGCGAGTCTAAAGCCCTAGTCTATGGGATCACTGGTGTGGCGTATAGATATTGTTTTATAAGTACTAGATACTTAGCACCGCGTCTTACTAACTGTTCGGGTTACACGCTTAAGTACTAATTACACTAATGGGTTAGCAATTGGGAAGGTTGAATTTAGAGGAAGTGAACCCACATTTGAGTGGAGGGAGAGTGGAAAACCATTTAGGAAAAAACTTAGTTCACCTGACCGAGATTCGAACCTCGATCTCCCCGTCCTCGGCAGTCTAGCTCAACACGACTGGCGCGTTAGCTAATTACGCCATAGAGGCGAGTTATAAATACTAGACAATTACTAACTTTTTATGTTTAAAAAATCATTATTTATATTAACTTTAGTAATGATTTATATATTATAGTGTCTTATTATAAGAATTCTTTTTTATTAGTGGTGAGATTAATTTTCTATTTGTATATGTGTTTAACGTCCGATAGCTCAATAACAACCACGGATGGACAAGAATATAAGGGGACGGGGACCTAGGTATGTGTGTATGTTACCTGGTCTAGTTTGCTTTGCTGAGGAGGGAGAGACTAGGACGGGTAGTAAGATTACAGGATTATTTTAAAATCGAACTAAACTGTGGCAATTAAACACTAACAACTACCACGATTTTATTAAATATATAATATTGATAATGATTTAGCTTCTTAGATATATTTAAAAATTTTAAAATAATAAATAAATAAGATAACCCATTGAATATGTCTGCAAATGCTTCCTTTATGTCGTTTAGAGCTGTAATTATCCATCACACACTCGCCGTAGAAGTTGTCAACTTTCGAACAATGTAGAGAGAGAGAGATAAAGCAAGCCATCTAAATAGACAGAGAGAGGTATGGAGAGAGGAAGAGAGGCTGTGAAGAGAAGATGAAGTCAGCGATGAAACGGATGCTGTGATTACACAGCACTCCTCCCCTCCACCCCCCTTCTCCTAACCCCGGTTCCCTTGGGAGCGCGAGTGTTATCAGATATTGCGCTACAATTTGCTTTATGCCGTGGAACAAGTAGTGTTCTACCACCCTAGTTGGTGGCTTTCCCCCTTGATCCACCCCTCACACACACACACACAACACACACACACACACACACACAAACACACACACACACACACACACTCTTGTCTGCGCCCATCATGGCAGCCCTGACAATATGCCTCCATCGCGACTCACTAGGCGAGTCTAGTGTATGGTCAAGAAAGGACCACATGCCACCTGGTGGTATATTCCATTTGGAAGGGGAAGAAATGGTTTCAGATAGTTAGACCTGTATTTACCCTCCGTTTAACCTAATTACACTGTGGCCCTATATTATAATTAACACTATAGTAGGACCAAGAAAGTTTGCAGTCCTACCTTGAATAATTACACTATGCTCCTATCTTATACAGTATGTTACACCATAGTAGAACTAAGCAAGGATGCAGTCTTACCTTGATTAGTTACATTACGGACCTATCTTATAATCTACACCTGAATTCTAAATGAGTGGCAAACAGTGACTTATTACATTCTCGCATGAAACAATAATATACTTTAACCAGTAAATTCAACCTTCTCCCCTCCCTCCCCCCAAACAAAAATAAAGATCTAGTCTTTTGTTGGTTTGTTGAAATTAAATACCCAGAGAGGTGTATACACAAAATAGCAAAGAGTTTATTTTCAGTAATTGATATAAAAATATTGTTAGATTTTCTTTTAACTTAAATTTTAAACAATATTTTTTTAATATAAACTGAGTATGCTATGTCAGAAGTCGGTAAAAAATTCCTATCCACTGGTAACTTATTTATCGCTGTAGGCTTTGTATTAGTTGATAAAAAGGGATGTTGACAACAGAAATATAATATAGGATACACGTGTTCAAAGCAAGGGTTTTAGCGAACAAATCCAAAAGGTAAGAACCCAAATTGGTAAGCTCACCGACTAAACTTACTCTCGTAAACAAATATCTGTACAAAAATATTCATAGTCCTTGTTTGAGTTAGTTTAGTAATCGTAAGATTTGTACATTTCAACTATCAAAATAACTACCACGATATATTTTTTTAAATGCTAGTTCATAGTCAAATATCTTCTTTTAGACTAAGAGGTCAAATAGGCCTATGACGGGCGAAGAGTGAGTACAGTAGAATCTATAGATAAGTTATTAATATATTTAGAAATTAATATTTCATTCATATAAATCCTTCATTAGATGCACATGAATATTAACACATTCTAAAAACCATTAAAACAATACTTAATTATCTTCAGAGCATTGGTTATAGCCCTGTTAAAAATTACTTTTATTGTTCAAGGAATACAAGTTTTATAGTTTTAACCCTTTACTTTGATCTCAGAGCTCCGATATTTGGAGTAATATATCTTTGAAAATGAGATAATTGGATCTTCTAGTTATATAATATAATCTTAAAGTATTAAAATTATAATTGTAATTTGCTGGTGCTACAGAAACATGTTTAATCCTTTAGCCTTCACTTTGGCCTAAACTTCATCATTTTAAAATAACAACTCACATATTAAATCAGGTGAGATCTCCAATCATCTTCAATGAGTATCACTGTTACGGTAGGATGAAAATATTTGTCAATTCAGCTTCCATTTTAAGTGGAAGAATCCTTTCATTAAAAACTGTAAAATAGTATTCAAAATTATTGTAAATAAAACGGTAATCTTAACAGACAGGTATAGAAAATATTTTGTTTCCCTTCTCTCGTTTTTCAAATTACATTCTTTTATTCTCCCAACGCTCCCCCCTCTTTTCTCCCCTCGTCTGAAGGAAACAACGGCCTCCTCGGCACGTCCCAACTAGAGCGACGATCCAACGTCCAAACTACAATACTGTGACTCCCCCCCTTCCACTCCACCCTGCCGTGTCTTTCAAGACTTGAGCTTCATTAGCCCTGCGACTACTCCAAGTTGCTCTGGCGACACTTAGTCTCGCTTCGCGTACAAAGACCCGCCCCTCGTTGTGTCGACTGATTACGTCACTCAAGGACACACTGTTCAAATTCATATAGACCTTTGAATCTCAAAATGGTTGACGTATACCTTTATTATCTTTAATGAGAAGAAATTCAATACAACTAAGAAAAACTAAAAATGCATGTAGTTCTGTGAAAATTTGGTCTTGCTCCTTCAATTCAAAAAAATGCTAAGCACATAATGATAAGAATGATGTCATGTTCTTAGAGTGAATATGATTTTAAGATTTCTCTTTGTAGGTCAAGTTAAAATAATTCTTATAATTTCTTATTGGTTTTTAAATTGATAATTTTTCATTGGAAATCAAGTTAGACGGAAAACAGATGACCATTATATTCAGTATTATAATAAATTAATAGTGGCTTAAGGCATAGGAATAAAAATAAACTATTTAATACGTTTGTTGGGCTAGGTTCAAACAAAAACCATCGCTTTCAAGTGTTGTTATTGGTCCACGCACTAACAGTAATCGCGAAAGACAGATTTAACACAACTAGGTATACTTGTGGATAGGCAACATGCATCTCATTCAGTGAAGTCTGGTGTGTTGCCTAATCAACCAGGAAACTGAGTCCCTGTGGCTTCGTTCCTAATAACGCAGATTTTTACAGTGTTACACACACGATGTAATTTATGTAAAAAAAAAAACACTTTAAAAGTGTAGAAGTTGATGTGTTGGTTTAAATCGAGTCGGCCAACTAGACATGTCATTAATAAATCCACTGACCGGTTATCTGTCATGGATCTTATTTATGATAAGGATAATTGATAAGTCGAGCATGAAACCATAGATAGAAACAACTTTTAATGAACTTGGTTTGATTATTGTTGAGATTGAAGTCTCTAATTAAAGTGATGGGGAAGCGTGAGGCAATATAAGTTACGTCCCAAAGCGTAAATAACCATACTTTCAGTTATTAAGCTATTTGTAATCTATGTACTTGGCACAAGCGCTATCAGCACTTGTGATCACGTACTATACGACATAAGAATCACAATAAACAGGCTTTCCTGTTACATGGAGGCCAAATTTAAAATCTCAGCTAGGGTCATTTGGAGTGATTTACCAGGTATGATTTATGTATATTGTTACATACTCTTAATCTACGTGAATGTTGCTAACTTTAATATTAGAATACCTTTCCCATCAATTTTATTTATGTTAAGTAGCTAGTTAAAATGACGTTTTATGTACTAATAACAAATATAAATAAGATAATCAATATTAACGAGGGCTATAGCAGGGTTTGATGGATGTAAATGCGTAGCCTCATAATCATGAAGATGGAATAAAAAAAAAAGTGAAATCACTTGTGTATAATCCTTTTGTGCCACTGACCAGGGGTAGAGTCCCGACCTTTATTTCAACGCTGATCAAGCGCAACCAACCATTTTAACATATTAGAGCACTTGGCCATAACTTTAGTTGCCCATCAATTCATTAAGTACCTTAAAAATTCCAATAAATATGAATCTCAAGTTTTGACACTTTAATTTAGTCAATAACGTATATGCCCTCTGATATAAGGGCTACTAGTTCGATTCCCAGAGTTGTGATTAAGTAACGTACATAATACTAGATACTGTGTCTTTCCTATAATTGAGTTTGATTATTTGATTACAATCTGTGTTCTGAAATAATCATTTGGTTCAGAAAGTGCACGTTTAATACCCCAGATTTAAAAAATCCCTTGAACACATAAAGCTACAATTCTCAACCCTTTATATTGTAAGATTAGATACAAACATACAGATGATATTTGAGAGCTACTTTATCTTTAATACAACAAGCTTATTATTATTATTATTATTATTATTACCGCGTCTTACTACCCGTTAGGGTTATACGCACTTACGCTAATGTGCAATGGTAGGGTGATTGTGAGATGAAATGGAGGACCTACAAGTTTAACGTGGAATCCGAACCACGGTGAAGGCCTGGAATTCCACACATTCACAAGTTTTTGATTAATACACCTCTTGTCAGAGGTGATGGAAGGGTTTGGCAATCAGATAAATCTGTGCTGGGACCGAGGATTGAACCCCGGAACCCCAGCACAGAAGTCTGACACCCTACCCCTAGACCACCAGGTCACCTACAACAAGTTGGTTGACCTCAACACAACAATATTACGCACGTTATATTTGAACATTTTGGACAGACCTGTATCGTAGAGCTAGGACAAAATGTCAAACTCATTAGGTTTGGTTTACCAGCGATGTTGAGATTGGGGCTGTAATCCTGGCATGGGTGTGTTGATGGTGTTTTTTCTTCAAGTTTTTCCCAGTGTATCTCCATTAATATGTGAGCCCATTTCAAATTCAAACTGACCCATCTCCACTAAAAGTGTGTGAGTAAATAATTACGTATGTCCATGTACAGTAGAAAAAAAGTGGGGTAAAACTAAATAAACTGTAACCCTTCTCGGTGGTGTAGTTAGCTAACACGCTAGCTTCGTGTTTAGCTAGACTACCAAAGGACGGGGAGATCGAGGTTCGAATCTCGGCCGGGAGAACTGGGGGTGGTTTTAGCCTAAACGATTTTCGACTCTTCCTCCACACAAATGCGGGTTCGCTCTCTCTAAATTAAACCTTTCTATTATAATCCCTAGCCTATTATAGTAAATTAGTAATCATGCGTATAACCCGAACGGTTAATAAGACGCGGTGCTGAATAAATAAATTGTAAATTTACATGTTCTTGTCTCCGACTATCCTCCCAACTACCCCTTTCCTCCCCCCTGACCATACTGACACCCTTCTCTCTGTGACAATAGGGCTGTACATCCAGCCCTAATTATCATCCGCCTTGCATGCTCTCCATCTACCCGGTGCTTGAAACTAGAAAGACAGTCGGACTTATTACTGTGAAAGTAGAAGTGCTTCTGTTGCCCCGAGAGGGTAGGCCAGACACAAGAACTCTTGACAACGAAATATACCTAGAGACACATTTTTTTTTTCTTTCTATGACTTTTCCATCCTGAGGGAATAAAGGGGGGAAATACCTGTACACTTCACATTTACTTGACATGTTTTATGAAACAAAACATTACCCGTGTTTCTTCTTATTTACTCACCACACAACAGAAATATACTAGATTTTACTTTAATTATGTTTTAATTAATACGTTTTTTCGTTAGTTTATATTAGTTAATAAACATAGTTTCCACGTACTATTTCTTACTATCCGTCAGAGCTATCCATATAGGCCAACTGTATTTAAATTAAACGGGTAAGGAAGAGAAAGATATGATTTAAAGGATATATAAAAAAAATGAACATGGAGGAACAGTAGAAACCATTTATAAAAGCCATTTCAGTGGACCCAACTGGGATTCGAACCCCGAACTTCACTAATCATTAAGCCCCATAATAAAAAATTGAAGCCATTGTGTACGTGCTAAATGATGCGGGTAGTATCATTTTTCTTAAAACTAAAAACTTACCTAACAACGTAAGATTCATCAAGGGTATCGTTGTTTTAAATATTTTTAAAGATATTCAAAATTATATATATTTTTAAAATGAAAAATCTACAATTCTTTCAAGCAATCTGATGTGGTGTTTTTTCCTATTCTTCACATCTCACTACCATCAAGGCTATCAGCATATTTACACATATAAGGTAAAGAGGGGGAGGTATAATTTAGAAATGATGTGCTTGCATATGCACAGAAGGAGAGTAGGAAACCAGCCATGAAATTCACATTCAATACACCCTTCTGTTAATGTCCCCACCAATGCGTCCTTTCTTTGATTGAATCCTCGTGTAGCTTAGTTTATAGTAGGCTACATCCCTGTTCTATAAGAAAGGAATTCTAAATCTTCACATACGAATAAACTATTAAAATATGTTTATATGAAACTACCTTCTCTCTGCCAATCTGGCAGGTACGTGTAGAAATGATCAGGCTCAGCTAGTCTACCTTTCTGATAGTAGAGAGGTCGGAGATTGAATCCCAGCTATGTATACTAAAGGTGTATTTTACCTAAATGGTTTACCTCCATCCCTCCACATTAATATGATTATATTTCCTCTATATTATACCTATTTCATATCTTTCCCACTAAGTATTTAAATTTGGATAGCCCAGAAGGGTAGTAAAATGCCTTGAGAAAAAAAAGAAGGGATTTCTAAACAATTTAGCCACTGGTGGTTTGAGTATTTAGAAGTAAGTATTTTATCATAAATTAATTCAGTTTGTAATTAATGGCGTTGCCTATTTGTGACGTTACAACAGATGAAGATAGAATTTCCTGTGTAAATGTCTTTACGTTTTATTTGACGAATTTTAAAGATATAACATTGAAAAAACACAAATTCTTAAATAATTATAAAAATAGTCTTACAGGGTCACAACATTATATTTTTGACTGTCAAATAATTTTTTGTACACGTATTTTTTTATAAATCGTCCACATTTCAGGTTATTTGGCTTAGTCACATAAATAGCCTCTAGGAAACTTTCTGGCAGGTTGTATATTGAAAAAGTACTTGAAAGCATATGTCTATCTTGAATAAGAAGCAATAAAAAGGTAATTTTGAAAATCAAGCCAATTTTGTCCTGACAAAATAGTATAGTGAATGTGTAAACTCGTCAGAGGAAGAGGGGATGTGTTATCAGCTCATAGGAAAGAGGCCTCACATTGTGAGCTTATCATTTTCTCCCTTTTCTTTCCAACATGTACATTGATGTCTAAGTGTGTTAGTGCTAAGTTGAGTCATGTTAAGATGCAACCCGCTTCACAAAATTGCTTCGAAATCACCAAGAAGACAACGTCGTTCACGCTGTATTTTCTCCTTCTTCTAAGAAATAGCTTCCTAAATCATTCAATAAAAATAAACCTTTGGAGGTTGTTTGTGTGAGAGCTAATTCCTCTGTCAATGACTACAGCCACGTTTCTGAAACATCACGGAATGTTTTAGAGAAACATTTTATCTCCCACTTGGATGGCTTGAAAATCTTTTCTTTGTTTGCCTTCTGCCTTGCTGCTCTGACAAGTTTTATTTGTTTAGGCTTTAAGGTTTCCGTTGTTGAAGACGTCTTGAAGGTAAGAAGATCAATCGTGGGAGTCTTAACTACGATCTCCTTTTTTTAAAAACTTTTATTCTTACCAAGAAAAGGTCAAACTGGTTTGTTTATTTGATAACTTGGCTTTTTAATTTATATTTTACCCTTAAAAAAATAGGGGGTTGGCGTAGATTGAACTTTTACTTTTATTAGTACGTTTATTGCTGGTTTAATCTACATCCAAACGGCAGTTATAAGGACATTTTAGTATAAATAGGCGCATATTAGCGCGTAGAAAGGGTGGTAAGGCCACACTTATTAACCAGAAATGTCATGATTTATATTTTTATTGATACCGGTTCTTAATAGTTGACCTAGATTTTCGATTTTTTATTTAGTCTCCTCAACATTTACAATAAATTTCAATCTATTTCTGTGCCTCCAACCTCACATAAAACATATCTATTTATTTATTCGTAAGCCATATTGTTGTCCGACACCTTAACTCAGTCGGTAGCGTGTCTGCCTAAGGAGCTAAGAGTCACGGGTTCGATTCTCGGCATGACCGAAATTTATCATTGATGAAAATGGGCGTTTACCCTTTCACATTAATAAATCAACGACTTGGTACTGTAAGTTGTGCCTGTCCTAGTATTAAGCTAAATCATAAGACTTTAATAAAATAATGACTTAGACCATAGTCTAGAAACAGTAATGGATGTAAAGTAAAAAATGCTGTACTGTGATATATTTAAAATAAATGGTATGGAACTCTGGAAGCACTTTCTCGCTCTATTGTTTAAAAATGGATATATTTACTCAAACTCGTAATACACGTGAAACGAAATAATATATACTGGCAAACCCAAACATAAATCAACTCTTGGTGGGTTTGATTATGGCAAGAATCAAAGGTATCGAGAAGTCAAATTTTACATACTTTCTTTAACACCACATCTTACTACCCGATTCGAACCTCAATCTCCTCGTCATTGGCAATATAGTCTTCTGTGAGATTTGCGCCTTAGACCAAACGGTCACCGAAGTGTGTTATACATCCTTATTATTATTATTATTATTATTATTATTATTTCATCTACCTGCTCAGTTTACACGCTTTATTCTAATGGGGTAGGAATGAGGAAGGAAATATTTTAAAGGTAATCTACTTGGAAGAAAAGTGGCAAACTATTTATGAAAAACCACACTCAGTAGACCTGACCGTGATTCGAACCCCGATCTTTCCGTCATCAGTAGGCTAGTATAAACACTAGATTGACACCTTAAGCCATTCCGCCACTAAAGTGGGTGACATATTTTTTTAACCATTCCCCAGTACACCAGGCCGAGATCCGATACTCTAACACTTTTTCATCGACAATCCAGTCGATTGTGATCTTAACGTCCTATACCAGGTGACAACTGGTATTGGTTGTGTATTTACCTGTTGTAATTGGGGCTTAAAGTTGCCTTAGCACAAGGTTCATTTCATTAGAGAATTATTTACTGTGCAGCAGTATTTAAAACACAATTTAGATTTTATTTTACTTGCATCATCTGAGCCATCCACATATTTACACAAACAGTGTATGGAATATAAAGGTAGAATTCAGAGGAGATACTCGCCTTAGCATGATTAGAAGACTCTCTAGGAAAAACTACTCTCAGTACACCAGACCGGGATTTGAGCCCCAAATTCCCACAGCCGGTAATCTAACTCTTTTTGTTAGAGCGACATGCTAAAATAGTGACTTTCAACCTATCTTTTTTTATTCAACTACTCTTGCATTATAAATTTTTATCTTAAGTATACCAAGAGTTTAATTTAGATTAATGCATTAATGATAAAAAAAACCTTCTACCTAGTTTTACTAGCGAAGCTTTTAACCTGATTTCTTAACTTGGGAACACATTAATCAATTTTGAAGATATCATCTATAACCGAACATCAAGCGTCGTTACATTTTGTGCTTGTTCTTGTAATAAGTAATCGCGCTCTAAAGAGGAACTACGTGAATTTGTTCACATACTGTTTATTACACGAAGGATGTTCCGTGAGGACGGACTAATTTACATTGAAACAGTGGTCTGTGCAAACTCACAGGTAGAATCGTAGTCACAAGCCGTGTTTTGTAACGTCATGTTTCCGCGCCCACTGATGAATCTTCCCATCCCCTTCACCCCTTGTAGCACCCACTACCAGAATTAAACACACTAGTCATGACCGCCGTGTGGTTGTGACAGTAAAACAAACATGACTTGGTGGGTAGGGTCAGGATGAAACTGACTCCGGTGACCACAGAGTCCTGTCACGCCATTGTACGGCCATTTGTCACGGCTATCGTTATTATAACAACGCAGTCGGATGCACCAGCTAACAAGTGGTTACATATTTGATGAGCTGCTTTGTTAGATCGTGTCAATTCTTTCGCCAAAAATTATCCACTGGTTAAGTGAGTTAAAAAAAAAGTTTATTTGGATTGAGTGAAACGTAAACGTTTGATGATATGGGAATAATAGGGAGGTAATTTCTAATCGGGTATTCAAGATTACGTGAAACCAGCAATGGTGATCACTTGGACTGAACGTAAGTCTCTTCTTGACCAGTCTGCCAGAGATGGAGAGGTCTTGGTTCAAAACTCTTATTAAGTGTAGAGGGTATTTCTTAACTTGATTAGACCTAATTTTACTCGCTCTGTCTTTATTGAAGGCCATCTGTTTGTTTTCAATTGTTTATACAAAATAACAAAGTTAGCCATATAAAATATGTAGTCTACTTGTTTTAAAGATTACTTTTTGTTTCTATAAAAAAAATCCCTGTCGTTAGGTATTGCACATATTTCCCAAAATTATGTCACGTCATATCGTAGTATTCTATTTGATTTTTTCTTCAAATCCCACATTTCTGTACCCATCCAAGTTATCCGTATATGCACACTAATGGAGTAGGAATAAAGTAGGTATAAATTATATATTTTCCTGTGTTTGCCTGAAAGGAGAATGGAAATTAATTCAGGCAACATCGGATACAATCGTAAAGATTCGAGTAGCGACCTCATTATCACCAGCAAATTAGACTGACCAAAGATTAGGCTGACACTCTTGTCCACGTGACCAATGATGAGTGTTAATTTCCTATTACTATATTGAATATACCCCTAGTTTACGTAAAGTGATACATTCTCAGGTTATTCTGTATAAGCATTCTCTATGTGTCAAAGGAAGCATGAAGCGATACATTCCCAGGTCACTCTGTATAAGCATTCTCTCTGTGTCAAAGGAAGTATGAAGCGATACATTCCCAGGTCGCTTTGTATAAGCATTCTCCATGTGTCAAAGGAAGCACTAAGCGATACATTCCCAGGTCGCTTTGTACAAGAATTCTCTATTTGTCAAAGGAAGCATGAAGCGATACATTCCCAGGTCACTCTGTATAAACACTCCCATATATTCACTCTATGTATGTCAAAGGAAAGATTGAGCGACACCGCAAATGACATCCCGCACCAACTAGGGGATGAGCTGACCGTTTTATCTCCAACAAACACACGCGGTCTATCTCTCTCTCTTTCTCTCTCTTACTCCATCCCGCAACTCTTACATCCCGTGGCTGCCGGGAAACGGACTGAAAATAAAGATTAATTTGTCACTCACAAAGTGAAACTAACCCAGTAAAAACATCAAGGGGGGAAAATTTTCGACTAAGATTCTGAGTGTCACCCTCCGAGAACATTTCACAACCTTTAGGATTATAGTGTCACCAAATTTAACACCGTTTGTCCCAAGTCTCATTTTGAAAAACCAAAACATTCATTTCTTAGAGATTATTTAATTAAAATATAGCTTATGTTGTTTTTATGTGGATTTGGAAAACTTACTGAAATTGTGTAATTCAACCAAGCCAAGTAATTTCCATTTTTAGATGTACTAATTCTTTAAGTTACGTTATAATTTAAATAAATAGCTTATATATATTTTTTTATATATCTACCAAAAAGCATATCAACACCGCCTTGAGACGTCAAACTCATAAAAATAAATGAATATTGGTTAGAAAAAGATCAGGATTCAAATCTGGGCAATTTGTTCTCAGCTCGGGGAACACCGTGGTTTTCCAGTACTCTCTGTGCGCTAACACAGGCACACTTACTCTCAATCGTATTTCTCATCCTTTACCTCTTAGACTAATGCATGAGTAGATATTTTTCTGCATGTAGTTATGTTTTTATTATTTATTTGAAGTATTTAACGTACACTTTCTGTTATCAGCAAAGGAGAATGTCTATGAGCGAGAGCGAAAGGTCCTACCAATTTTGCTGAGAAAGGTAATTTAGCATACCTCTCTTACATGCCACGATCGGAACAGGACTAACGGCTTTAGTTCGTCTTCATTATACCGCTTAGGAAAAATACGTCGACCCGGGCTGGGTTTTAACCCACGAACATCAGCTCCTGAGGCGAGTGATTTCCCCAAAGACCACCAAGATCGACAACGTAGCTATTAAAATATATATATTGCATATAATGTCTACCTCATCCATCATATCTTCTTTATACCAAGCTATCATCACTCTATGAACGATCAATCATACATCGCTCTATCACAACTAATATTTGCATACACACTTCAGTGGCCGAATGGTTTAAAGCGTCCCTCTCGTGTTAGACTGGCCAGCTGATGACGGGGGGATCGGTGTTCGAAACCAGGTCTGGTAAACTTAGGGTGCTTCTTCCCAGGGGCGGATCCAAATCATTTTCATAGGGGGGGGTCATAATTATCAATAAAATAGTCTTTGGCAGATTTTTAACAATAGAATACATCTAGAAGTCATTTGGAGAATAATTTAAGGCCATCTTTCAGCTTCATACTCGATAATATCAGAAGATTTGAAATAAATCCAGGGGAGGAATTTATTCCAGGGAGGGGCATATTATTTCCAGGGGGGTGGAGTCCCCCAAAGTTCCGCCGCTCCTGCTGTACACACATAATCTATAATTGGTATTCGTGGACAAACTTCTCTGGGGCGATTATTAGTCTTCTTTGGTGTGTGGTAGTCTACCGTCTCTACGCGTAACAATGTTCGTTACTCGGTATGCATGACAAATATTTATAACATGAAAACAAATATTTTTTCCACACTTGCGTGAGTCATATCGAACATTGATTAAATGTGGACGAATAACACAATTTTTTACCCGGCTTAAAAGGTGTTAGCGCGTAAAAAGATTTTAAAAAATGGTATAATTTATCTGTATTGTATTTTATTTCTAAAATTTGAACTTACATTTTGTTTTTTGTATTAATTTTCTAACTTTCACAGGGGGGGTCAACTGACCCTTTGACCCCCCCTCTGAATCCGCACCGGATTCTTCCTAAATTAGTTTACCACTCTCCTTCCATGAAAATTTTGGTCAATTACCTCTAAAATGCTTCCTTATTCATCCCTACCTCATTAGAATAATTTATCATGTATATCTATGCGTTCAACCAGAACAGGTAGTAATACGCGACGATATAAAATAATATGTATATATATTTGCACATATCTTAATACAACATATATTTTTATTACGGATTAACATATAGCCCGAATGGGTAGTAAGACACGGTGATATATATATCCTTAAAACCTTAAATTTTCAGTTTTATTAATAGAAAATAGGTGTAAAAATGTGATATGTGCACCAATATTAGCGTGGAGAGAGAATGGAAAAATATTTTATCACTGCCTCTTACTACCCGTTCTGGTTATACGCATACGTATTTATTATGCTAATTTGATAGAGATGAGGGATGTTGTACCCACATTAGCGTGGATGAAGAGTTGAAAACCATTTAATAAAAACCACACTCAGTACACCACACCGGAGTTTGAACCCCGATCTTCCTATCATCGGAAGTTATAGTCTATTGCGAGAGGGACACCATAGACCTTGTGGCCAGCAAATCTGGTAAAAATCGCTGTTAATAAATCAAATAGGAACAGTTATTTCTAGAAAAGAAATATATATTTCTTTGAGTCATAGAAAATAATACAGCAGCTGGTTTTTGACTTTTTTTTCGAGTGTTTTAATGGTTATTTGGGAATTTTAACGGACATTTGTAAATATTAATATAGAGAAAAGTCAACATAACAATTATAATATAATTTAAATTGGAACATTTTAATCAATACTAAATATCAATATAAAATACTAGATACACAAGAGAGATGTTTTAGTAATTATCTCAGAAAAGAAAATTATATTGAACATTTTATGCCAATTATTAGTAAATAACTAAAATTGTTATGAGATCTACAACGCAAATTTTCATGGTCATATTTTCTTTTGGGAATAGTTAATGTCCCGAAAAAAATTAAATTTATTTAATAAAATGGTTGTTTTGTGAGTATATACTTAAATTTTAATGTATATTTTGAAATAGTACGGAATTTTATTTTTATAACTATAGCCTATAATATAATTAATTTAATTTAATCCAAACCACATTTCCCATTTTTTTAATAAATAAAGATATTTCGTTTTAATTTTGTTTTAAAGACAAGGCAATCGTTGTTAAATCTGCTAATGTAAAACTATTGGTATCACTTTCATGCATGCGCCTGTATTTAAAAATGGTTTATAGCTACAGCTCTAGCCTGCTCTATCCTCAAATTACGCACAAGCTATCATAATATCTACTTGCTTTGCTAATAGTCATCGAGATAGTTGGTTATTCACATGACATTAATTTATTTTACTTAATTGATTACGAAAACATGATAATAGCTCAAATATAGTATTAGGTATTGTAAAAATGATAGCTTATGGTGGGATGGAATGGCCAGTGTTTTTTCAGTTTTTATGGCAAAACATTTTTTTGACCCAAAATAAATAAAATATTGCTCCAGTACAAATCTAGAATTTAATTTTATTCACTTGTTGACCTCAACATTTCTTAAATATAGGTCGAAGGTGTTCTAGAATTTAATGACAACTTTTTCTCTTCATTTAAAAAGTTTGTTAGATGATGCCACCATGCTCATGACAGATATTCAGGAACTGTTGATATCAATATGTGAAGAAAATTAGGCTCTAGGTTTTTATATAGCAGGATTTTATTTATTTTGATAAAATGTTTTGCTATAAAACACTGGTCTATTCTCGCGTCCAATTCCATCCCACCTTAAGCAATGTTTCAACTATTTTAGACGCTTAAACCACTTATACACAGTTTTAATAAAAATATGCTATATTTTTCAGCGGAACCTATATGATTTTCTCTTTGTAAGAAAGTATAATGGTTTATTGCTACGTCTGTAAAGTAAAATAAAACATAGAGTTTTGTTCGCCATCATACCTAGAAGGAGAAGAGAAGGCATAAAGAAGAGAAGCACCTCTAAACATACTGCAACCTCCAGAATGTAATTAAAACTGGAATTTATGGTACCTCTTTAAATCACTCCGCCAGGCAATTCTATAGACATTACCTCATTTTGTTTCCGTAACAGTGGTCGGTGAGACTTGGGGAGGCGCTTAGGATCACGCAACTACGGGAGTAACACGAACTTGGAGGTACATATTATCTATGGAAGATTAATCTAGAAACAGGTGTGATGTCATTTACAGCTTTGTACACCCCTTCCTGATTGTAATACTAGGATGGTGTTATGATGTTCATTAGTACGTTTAACTGGGTATATTTTTTAGTTTATTTTACGTGAACAGCGTTTTAATATCAGTTCAAACTATACGTATATCTTATCTAGTGAGGTAGAAATGAGGAAGATATAATTTAAATGATATTTACACACATTTTCCTGGAAAGAACGTGGAAAAACTGTTACGGAATAGCACCTCAGTACACATAGCCAATATTATTTCTTTTCCACTGTGTCTTATTACTTATCTGAGCTTACCGTATTTATTTACAATAATGGAGTAGGGATGAGGAAGGTAGAGTATTGAGGAAATGTGCCTACATTAGTATAGAGGGAGAGTGGGAAATCATTTAGGAACAAAAAGCATCTCAGTACAGCCAGCTGTAATTTGAACCTTAACCTACCCGTCACCTGGAAACCAGAACAGGTGAAACATATTTAAGTGCGTATGACCCGCTTACATCGCCACGTGGTTTAACGCGCTAATTTTTGTAGGACTAGACTAACAAATACGGAGAGATCGGGTTTAAATCTCGGTCAGGTGCATTGAAAATGCATGGGTTCGTAACGCAAATAATTTTTTTAGAATGGGGGAAGGAATGGAATGGAATGGATAATATATTCTATAATCACTTTGCTTGGTTCTTGGATTCACATAATATATACTTATACAAAGGTCTCCTATTCAAAACCCGGAGTTGAGGTCCCAAATTCACCTAATTTCTATGTTTTTACAAAATAAATAGAAATACTCTGTATATTCCCTGTTCTTTCCAGAGGGGAAAAAGATGTTTTAACGGTTTCCAAGATGCTTAGCAATCCTGAAACCAATTTTTTTTTCGTAGAAAGGACTTGAAATGTATAAGGATTGAAATATAAGAACAGATTGTTCAATGGTATGTTATATTTGGGTCAAATAAAGACTTTAATTCACGCATATTTCTTATTTAAAAACCTACACCAACTTTTCGTGCGTTAATTTTTATAATTGTGAGCCTTACCTATTATCTATAAGGATTTTAAGTGCGATCAATGACTTTAATATGTTTTTGCGTTCAGTTTTATTTTACACAAAAATACACCAGCAAAAAAACAAACAAAAAAAACACATAAATAAATGTCACAGACACATAATTGATGGGTAAACGATTGGTGTGACTTTCCCACGAAGATAAGACTAATTGTTTGGCCTAATAGTAAAGTAAACATTAACATGAATGTTTTAAAAGCAAAGAATAATTATTTGCAGCCCAGTGGCAACAAGTCTACGGACCACCAGTTGAGAAACACTGTACTAGATATTTTTCTTTGAGTCTTACCACAAGACAGGGCTATGCGTATTTATTTGTACTAATTGAGTAAGGATGAAGAAGGTATATTACAGAGGAAGTGTACCCACGATTGCGTGGAGAGAATTGTTATGCGAGTTAAATACCAATCAGTACATCCTGCGCGGGATTTAATCCCGTACCTATTCATCACCTTCAAATCAGAATACATGATCTTGACGTTTATTTAGTCCGCGTGTGCACTGGTGTAGGACTACTACAGTGAACCAAACCACAAGTCACAGCGTTTCTGGAAGCTAGCGGTGGAGAACGCACGGTCCTAGTTGAGTGTCTCGCCGATAGATGGCATCGGGCGCACCTGACTGTCGAACCGTGTTTCCCCCGAAATTTTCCAGGTGTCATGCCTGACGAGGAAGTGGGGATGGACCCAGTCCAGAAGAGGAACTATGTTGACGACCATTGCAAAGATCAATAGTACGAGGGCTCGGCAATGCGGAGTCCAACCCCTCGACCCTCTCGCAACCCAAAACAATCACACAATCATGATGACTCGACAAACAACATAATCCACATCCGTGAGCACACTGATTAACCACCAAGTTCGTCTAGGCTAAATTTATATTGACCAAGATATTGGTGTATAAGCTAATCTGATTTTTTTAAAAAATAATCTTATCTCAAACTCCCTCCACACATGTACGAGCACATTCACGCTAAACCTTTTCTTGACCGAGGGCCGAATAAACTATTGGGGAATTGGCTGGTGGCCATAATTGAGACTTATAATACCTAATGCTCAAATAAAGTATTGTACATATACATATACATATAAGCATACCCATACACACACATACATACATACATACATACATACATACATACACTACACAAGTAACATTATACCTACGATTCTGGTTACTACAAGGAGGTTAGCTTGCAATCACGAAAACTACAATATCCTAATTTGTTGTTTATTTTAACATTTATTAATTTGGTGTGAATATAATACTTTTTAATTTATAGTAAGTATCATGTACTATAATTTCTCTTGTTGCCACAAACTCGAAGCAAAAAACATGATGGTTTTATTAATATGTTTTGTTATTTTTAAAAATGTACGGGAAAGCCAACTTTACAGTAGGGAAGAATTATTAAAACTGATAACACTTTTTATTGATAATACAGTACAACTAAGCTTATATTAATTAGTTCCAAATAGGTTGATGTTAGAGATTTTCAGCCAATACTTTTCAATAAGGACCCTTTTGATAGCTCTCATCACTTCTTCTAGATGTCCTGTATGTGATATCACAATAAATACAGTGATTACCCCATTTGAAAACGTTTGAAGTAAACTATGAGGCTGTATATTAGTAAATTTGCCTTTTCGTCAATGCGGTAATCTCTAATGATTGACTTGATCCTTCCCCACACGCATTTGAATATGGTATCTGGTGCGATGCCTAATCCAATCTTTCAAATTTCCCAACCATCCAAACCAGTTTGAACAATTTGATCAGCTGACGAGTCAAACCCTTGGCTGAGATCGCGTCACAAACGATAGAATCTCGGTGGAGCTCATGTGAGCCAGATTTGATTAATTGATGGGATCATAGTCAAGTTTTTACAATCTCATTATTTTGTCTATTTTTTGTTTTAAATATACAAACATAAAACACATATATAAAGTATATATGTATTCTACTATGAAGTAAAAGAAGAGTGTAACTAATTGGCCGCCTTCCATGAATAAAGCTACAGCTTATTGTGAGCAATTCACATATTTTAGCAATAAAATTACCTGCACTGTCGAGAAAGCGTACTAAACAGTGGGCTCGTCTAGTCTAGTTTAATGATGACATCTAGGATCGAATATCGGGTGAACATAGTTTTTTTTAGATAGTTTTTACTTCACCAACCTGAATTTTAACCCAGATTTTTCTGTCCTTGGCAATCCAGGCTGTATATTATATTATTAAATAATTTTAAAACAAAAGTTTATCAGAACTGTTGAGCCATTTGGGTTATCTCCATATATAATAATTACATTAATGTGTTAAGGAGGAGGGAGGGGTAGCTAGAGAATATCTAGTCATAATTGCGTAGAGCAAGGGTGGGAAATGATTTAAGACAAAAATACTTCTAGTACACTTAGCCTGTATTTGAACCCAACTATCTCTATTTGCTGCAAAATAAATTAAAATTATCTTTATATTTAAACCGCATTACCACTGACACAGGGGAATATAAGGGAAAGCTCAAGTTATTACTATAACAAATATTTCCCATTCAATTTCTTAACAAACTTATTATATCATCCCACGGCTTACAGACTAAATATACTCTACAAGACCCAACACCCTGTTCCTTGCTTATCATTTCCTAGCTGTGAAAGTGGAAACAACTATTTAACAAATTATTATATTTTTTTTAGTCATCTTGGGACCCGTGATGTTTATCTCAGCAGGCAGAAGCACTATTGAATGAGATAAGCTGTCGGGACACGAGAGATTTGAAGTTAATTATAATTATTGTTGCCCCTTGGAATTATTTGTTAATCATCTTTTCTAACGTGTTACTTTTTATTTGCTATATTATAGTGAATTTACACGTGCATCTAAAAGCAAGGAAAAAACAGAAACGTAATCACGCGACAAGCACTAAACCAATCACAAACTTTTGCGTTGCATAAGAGTTAGGTGCTTGGCACAACACATGCTATATTGGCAAGCACTTTCTGTGATGTAGGACCGTTAATGATGACGTATTCCCATTTCTAGATGGACTGGTGTGTTGTTTAATATTAATTGTGGTATGTTCTACTGCCGTGCTCCAAGATATCAAGGTTCGTAGTGCCACGCGCCTAACTCCTATGCAACCGGCTGTACACGCATGCTTGCACAGCTTTGCTCCCCGGCACTGTACGCCGAAACTTTGAACAAAATTTAATGGTATTAGCATAGTTTTCTAGATGTACGTGTACTACAGGGATTTTGTATGAATTTTGGTTCATACGAACTATATGTGCAGTTTGAGCTATGAGTTTCCAAACATCCTCTATATATTTATAACCATATAAATTGTATCTATAAATATGTATCAATACATAAACATATATAATACCACGGCTTACCATTGTCAGAGAATGTTGTAAATGCGAGTAATACGTCTGTTGCTTTGACACAAAGCTACGTTATTGTTCGTTTTCTTAGATATTTTTTTCTAAATAAATCTCTGGTGATGCTAACATAAAGGAAGATTTAACACCCTCCAGTTTTACATAGTTCACTTTTTTATCGCGTTCTATTTTTTCTTTCGTCTTTGTCTTTTTCAACCAGAAAGTTTGAAAATGTTCATGACATTTATAAAGAAAAGAGTATACAAAGTCATTCGATGTAATTATTTTTTAGATGTATTAAATTAATATTAAAATAATGTTAGTAGTTTAGTAGGTAACACAATCTTTACTGCCACTATTTCACTTATAGTCTAAATTATTTTCATTTTTAATTTTTTTGTTGATATGTACAATTATTTTGGTTACATAGATTTTAAAATTCACCAATAGTTTTTACAACTACATCATTTACTATAAAGTATATTGTATTGGACTTATAGTCTTATGTAATATAATTAGAACCACGCCTTTATATCGGTTCAGTATCTTATATAATAAGCTCCATAGTTGTTTAACTTGTTTATATTTGTTTATTCAACTTTAATTAATTTAAGTACATCCAACCTGCTTCGGTGGCTGCATGGTCTAACGTACTAACTACTCTCGCAATAGACTAGACAGCTGATGACGGGAAGATCAAGGTTAGAATATCATTTGGGTGTACTGAGGGTGGTTTTTCCGAAAATAATTTCCACTCTCCCTCCACACAAATGCTGGTACACTTCCTATAAATCTAACCTTCCTAATATATAAACCAAAAACATAGTACATAAGCGTATAACCTGAACGGATAGTAAGGTGCAGTGCTAAAAATAGTACATGCATTTTATAAGATCTACTGGAGAATATATGATATTATTAATATATGTATACATATTAAGTATATTAATGGTTTTTGCTTCATTTTACGCTAGCTAAGAAATCTATAAAGCTTCCTAAACATGTATTACTGTGATGTGTTGCTTTGTTTAAAGTTTAGATTTATTTCATGCTTGAATGTACCTAATATTGCTTCACTTGTATTTAAAGTAGATTATAATAAAATGATCGCCTTCACTTTCTAGTACGGTGGATAGCTTGTTAATCTATTCCACTAAGATAATATTGTCACATTTGTACGTGTGTGTACTCACACGCACACATGTGCAGATTTGTTTATTATAGTAGAACATATAGTAGCGAGGACTAAGCTTTAGGAGTTTTACTTTATCAATTTTATTTAAACATATTATTATAACCTTTTTATAAAACATAGGCCTAAATGATAACACCTAATTTTTTATTAGTCACCATACTTGATTGTTCAAATTGATTTTAGAATAATTTTCAAATTGTGAAAGATCTAAAAGCTGAACCAGGTCATGTATTTTAATTTAGTGGAACGTAGGCCTGTAATTCAGTATAATAAACAGGAAAATCGATTAGTGACAATGTAATTCTTTCATAGAATAAATACATAAATAATAAATATATCTACTCTATATACTATATATGCACATATATAGTACATATGTACGCTTAGTATTGTCTTAAATCCTCGCATGAATAACACAAAAGTAATTTTATTTTATTTTATTCTGATGAATATGAAGTTTTCATTCATCTAAACTCAGAACCATATCTAGCAGGTAATAAAAACAAATGTAATACCAACATTTCAATTATAGTAGCCCCCTATACTTTAGTTTCAATTCTAAAATATTTATTAAATTAAACCATTTAAAATTTATTAATTTATTTTTAAAAAATCTGTGTCAAAGTTTAGCGTTATTTTGTTTTGTATAAATCAACAATAAGTTAAAAAATACAGTTTATAATCTTTTGGGTGATTTTTAAAATGCAAATCCCTTAAAAACTGAAGAATATTTTTAAAACCCTAAAATTGTTACAAATTTACTTTCCTAGATTTACAAACTTGAAAATTAAAACAGTATAAAATAGTCTTTTTAAATAAGCTGAAAATCAAACTAAATTGTACTAAACAAATTTTCTTCCGTTATAATTGCAGAAATTTTTGTTTATTATATATATATATATATTTTGTATTCCCCAAATTAGAAATCAATCGATGGTAATTGTTCAAACTAAATATGAACTTGTGATTGGGAGAGTGCCAGAAATTATTCTTTTTCAACCAAATTTGCTGTAGCTAAAAGATAAAAAAAGTTTTCTACTTCTTATTTGATTTACTATAAATAAAATAGTTTTAATTTTGATAAACTCCTTTTTACATTTTTTTCCAGAGCCACATTATTTGTTTACTACTTATATAGGCTAAACATTTTTTTATTACTTAACATCACATATACAAATATAATAAATTGTCAGTCATATATGAACTAAAATTAATAGAAGCAAAGTGAACGATTTCAACTACATATATAATATAACCTTGCAATATACTAGCTTGCTAGTGGCAGGTGAATTCTAGTATTGAATCTTTAGCACGTGAATAGGGTATAGTCTTCTACAATACAACTATTCTGGTGGTATTACTACACTGGATATCACCTTTGAAGGAACTGCATGCTACTATTGGGAAACAGAATTGTAATTCTCCTTCTCCCCCCCTTTTTTTTGTGGTCAATCCTTCCTTAGTTATAAAACAAGTTTCGCAACGCTGGTTAGTCGAGGTTGCAAGCAGCTCCTTATTACCCTAGTACACTACCTTCCGACATAAATAAAAGCGAGGAAACCGTAAGAGAGTGAAGAGAAGAAAAATATTTTCTCCATTATATCTGCAGTTCCATCAGAGATTATATTGGGTGTATCCTAATATGGATGCATTTATTTTAAAGCACCTTCACTATCCTTAACCCTTAGATTAAACAGTTCCATGTTGTGGAACGTTAGAACTCCCAAAAATATACTGTTATTAAAACTAACACGTTAACTTGAACTCAATAAAAATGGGTAAAACCGTCAACCTATTTACTACTAGCTATCTCTATCCCTACCCTCATCTCCCGTAAACCCTCACCCCCTTCCCTTCCCCAAAAACAGAGCACAAATTACGACCTTCATATATCATTGCTTGACGGGACGCTCCATAATTGCGCACGCGCAGAATTATTATACGAACAGAAAAGAGTAGTTTGTTTTCTAACTCAGTGAGAATAGCTCAGTAATTTCAATTAGATTCAAGCAATCAATTATCTCATCCCCCCCCCTTCATGCTACCTCGCACAAACTAACTCACCCCCTAACGCAGCTTTGTGCGCTCGTTCACTATCCGGATAGAGTTTTACCTGCGTCGTCAAGTTTTCTGCCTCCCTCCACATCCCAACATCAGTGCGTCTCCCACGTAAAAGACTCCATCTATCGCAAGTCTAAGGCTCCCCTCCCTCCCTCACACACACACACCTTTATCTTCCCCACCCACCCTGAACCCAACCTTAC
Organism: Timema genevievae; assembly: GCA_902155825.1. NCBI lineage: Eukaryota > Metazoa > Arthropoda > Insecta > Phasmatodea > Timematidae > Timema > Timema genevievae. The sequence continues at coordinate 309,751 of CABFWO010000019.1, forward strand.
CACTCTACCTCCTAGCCCTCATTCTCAACAGCAAACATACACGCCTACTACCTTGTTTATGTGAGGAGGTGCTTTTCAACGCGAGGACTCTGTGCTAAACCACCCAAACCCACACCCCTTGACAAAAACTTGGTGTCTGACACCCGAATTTTGGGTTTGTTTATGGTCGGAGAAAGACCAGATCTCTTCATAATTTCATGAATGGTGTTTACTTTCACACTATATAGTACTCGCTGTTATTGGGGAAATAACAGAAGGGCTTATCCTCCATCTTCTGATGATGTATTCGTCGTCGCTGGGAACATAAAAGGATGGCTTGGTCTCCAAACTTCTGAGGACCAGATGCTTTTCGTAATATTGTGAGAAGGGTTTACGTTCAGAGGATGCAAGAGTCAAGGTTTTTGTATAAATAAAATACGGCATATCCTCCCAACTTGTGAGGATTAAGTACTTTCTCCTATTAAGAATATAACAGGATGGCTTGGCAGCCAAACGTTTGAGTACCAGATGGGTTTTGTAATATCGTGAGAAGTGTTCAGACCATGCAAGATTCTCTCTTACTGTGTGTACAGGATGTTTCCGGATTGAAAGGCTAAACATTCGGAAGTGGTAGTGGATCAAAAAACTAACTCAAAATTTGTTTAGGAGATTTGCTTGCTTTAGCTTTCTTTTCGAGCAAACAGCAATAAATTAAATAAAAACACGTTTTTCTGCAGAGGTCCTCGGCAATGGCTTAATATTAATTTTCCTGGAAGATGGATCGGTCGTGCTGGACCTGTGGCTTGACCTATGTGTTCACCTGATTTAACGCTATTAGATTTTTCTGTATGGGGAGCTCTCAAGCAAAAAAAGTGTATGAAGAACCTCTGTTAATGACCTTCAATCATTAGGACAAAGGAAAACGCAAGCATTCGAAGAAACAACAGTCACACAATGTCGGTCAGCAACTCGTTCTGTCATTGATAGGTGCAATGCTTGTCTCCGGGCAATTTGAACAAAATTAATAAATAATTTTATTTAATACCTACCTATTTTGTTTTTATTTAGTTTTTCTGTTTACATGGAAATAAAGAGAAAACGAGAAAATCTCTGAAATATATTTAGAATGAATTTTTTGGATCCAATACCACTTCCCAAAGTGTTGCCGTTTAAGACAGTAACATCTTGTATAAAATAGGGCAAATCCTAACAACTTGTAACGACGATGTACTCCCCTATTGAGGATATAACAGGATGACTTGGCATCCAAACTTCTGAGAGCCAAATAGTTTTCGTAATATCCCGAGAAGTGTTTACGTTCAGAGGAAGCAACACATGCTGTTATTGGAGACAGTAAACTGGATGCTCTTTAGTAACAACAAGGGGAAGCATCTCATACTCCATCAGTTAGTAAAGAGTAAAAACTTTGATCTACACTCATATTTACCCAAAGTGGTAGTTACACAGTTTAAAGGTGTAAAATTCATATGTCTTGTTCCCCTTTGACAGGGAAGTCAGTAACCATGCAGCTACATCAGCTATTATATTCATTATAGTCTCAATTACACTGTATTCTAATGAGGACCACAGGTTACCGCACCACGATGCGTCATCTGGTTTGAGTTATATTATCTATCTAAGGATGGTATTTTTAAAGTTTTATAGCATAAACATTTTTTGGACAAAATAAATCAAATATTTTTTCTATAGAAACATAGAGTTTAATTTTCTGCATGGTTACTATTGGGTAAACAGGATTTTCATTCCCTTGTCTTCGTATGGTAAATCCTTCTTTAATTTACCAGACAAGTTTCACAACGCTGGTTAGTCAAGGTTACCAATAGCTCTTTACTACCCCAGCAACACCATCTGACATAAATGAATGCGAGAGGAGATTTGGCAATAGTTAACAGAGAAAGAGAGAGAGAGAGAGAGAAGATAAAGCTTTCATCCATAAGACCTGCAGATCCCACAGAAATGTTGTTGGATGTAGTGAAAACAGTTGCTGAATATATTTCAAAGGTGCCCTAGAATTTAATAACAACTTTCTTTATCTCTTTGTTTAAAAAGTTTGTGACCAAATGCTGCTATGCTCATGACAGATATTCTAGAACTTTTGAGATCATCATGTGCAGAAAACTAAACTCTAAGTTTCTATAGAAGAAATATTTGATTAATTTTGGACAAAAAATGTTAATGCTATAAAAACTGTAAAATTAATGCACTAAACTCACACTCACTAGCACCCAACCTTAAGTTGGGGATGTAGGGAAAGCGATAAAAGATAAGGGTTTTGGCAGTTTTTATATAAACACTTTTTTTTGTTCAAAATGCGCCCTATGAGAATTTCTTTATTCACGTTACCTCATACCCGCTTGTATAGATATATAATTACAGTAAATATTATTTACTGGCCACGTTGAACCAAACATTCCTTCTGAAATTATCAGATAAATTTAGTTCTACAAATTACCCCCTACCCCTCCAACCACCTTGATTCCTCCTCTTGCAAACAATTCTAATAATAGAATGATAAACTAGGCTTTACTAAGATTAATTTCTTTTTGAATTTCACACATATTTTAGCCATAAATAAAACAGGGCTCTTTCAATAGTTTTATTACATTACTTATCGAGAATGTTTATCATTGGAATTTTTAAACAAAATATATTATTTATGTACATGACCTAAAACTAACTCAGCTCTCGATTAAACACATCACCAAGTTTAATGACCACTAATTTATCACAAATTTCACAAATGACACATATTTTCGTCTATGCTTGAAATCGAAACAGTTGCACTTATCTCAGTAGACAGACATGCTTCCAGCATGTATAGTGACGTTGAACTTATTTTTTTGTAACTAAATGGGCCAAATACCGGAGCATGAACACGAGTTTTAGATGTTCAAATATTCCGCACTAAAAAAAAGTTTTAGTTAAAATATAGCTCACGCCAAAATGAAGATAAAAGGTACATACAGGATTAAAGCCCTACACTTTTTTTAATAATCAAAACTGTATGAAATAATCGTCATTAGTGCATTTTAAATGACATTTTTAAACAAAATTTCACAGTTATGATATCAAAGTAGAGGTCTAGAAAAATTGATTTTACCTTCCTAAAAACAAATAAAGTAATGGTTTAACCGGATCCCAACATCGCTCGAACACCGCTTCGGTATGCAAAGTCTAACGCGCTACTCTCGCAGTTGATTAGACATCCGATGACGGGGAGATCAAGGTTCGACTCTCGGTCGGGTGTACTGAGGGTGGTTTTTCCAAAATGGCTTTCCTTTCGTCCTCCACGCAAAAGTGGGTACACTTACTCTAGATTTAACCTTCCTCATCCCTAAAACCACTGGCGTAATTAGTACATAAGCGTATAGTCCTAACGAGTAGTAGGATGCGGTACTAAATATAACAACAGAGCATCCTAAGATGGGATCGTATTAGTGGTTTATAAACGTCAGAGCTGCCACTACGATATAAAATACCGCAATGGGGGAACATTTCCTTTACTCTTAACGACCATTAATATTTGTACTAACCTGCTTCAGTGGCTACATGGTCTAAGGCGTCACTCGTGTGTTGGACTAGACTGCCGAGGACGGGGAGATCAAGGTTCGAATCTCGGTCGGGTGAACTGGGGGTGGTTTTTCCCTAAATGGTTTTCCATTCTCCCTCCACGCAAATACGGGTTCACTTCCTCTACATTCAACCTTCCCAATTCCTAATCTATTAGTGTAATTAGTACTTAAGCGTATAACCCGAACGGGTAGTAAGACGCGGTGCTAAATAATAATAATAATAATAATAAACAGGGAAATTTGTGTTTGAATTATGGTCGGGTGTACTGAGGATTTTTTACAGAATGGTTTTTTCACTTTCCCTGGATGCGAATGTGGGTACACATCCTCTAAACTCAACCTTACTCATCTCTAGTTTACTAGCGTAATTAGTACCGATGCATATAACATGAACATGTCGTAAGATGCAGTGTTAAAAAAAAATATTTTAAATAGGCTTTTATTTTGGGTTAATCCAATATTCTTGTTACTTCTATATTACGAGTATAAACATGAATATGCTCGCTCATCAGACTGCCGTGTTAGTTTAGTTTGAGAAGTGAAGTTTTGGAATTCTTCATCCTGCGTCTTGGAACACGTCATATCCAGTTAGTGTTGTTTCCAAGGCGGCGAGGAACTGAACTAACAAGAGGAAGCTAGCCTCAGGGCCCAAATAATTACAACCACGCGCCCCACCCAGGGATATAAGGTAGGTGCACTCCCCGAGTTGGGACAAGACGGATGGGGTCGAATATCTCGGAGAACAATGGGAAAGGGGGCAAGTAAATGGGAAAATAGTGCGCTGTAGGGAATCTTGTGCAACGTGGAGAACAGGGTGTGGAGTGGAGGAGGTGGAGATGAAATGTAGAAATGAAAAGGAGGAGAAGAAGGAAAGTAATGTTAGAAAATAACCTTAACTTGGAGGTTGAAAACGATATCCTTTTAAGTGTGGTGAATATTTTTGTAAAATTACATTTGGGGAATCAAAAGGGTGAGAATTGAATGCGAGGAAATACATACAAAGCAATATAGGACTTTAAAGCTGTCGTACGGTGATGGAAATTGATTACGCAATAGTATAAATCTCCTAAGAAAAGAAGGTTTGTTTTAGAAATTATGCTTGACCAGGTGAAATGTAAAAATCACTACTTATATTTAGAGAAAATAAAACACTCATGTCGATCTTAAGATTTAAAAAAACATTATTTAACAGTTTAATCTCTTGGTGTAGAACTCAAGTAGGTTATCAGATTAAAACGTACCTACGTTATCATGAAGGACAGATGAGAAAATCACTGCAATAAATCACAGGCTAGAAATCAACCCATTTGGCCAAGTAAAGATTAGAATCTCACCCCCTCTTTACCGACAGTCTAGTCTGTTGCGAGTCTTACGCCCGCTTTAAAACGTGTGATCACTGATGCTAGTAGAATCAAATCAATATTTCTGTAAATGTTTGAATATAAATGTATGAATATTTTTAATAACAAAGTTAAAGTACCTTGGTCCTTGATGTGATCAGGAACATTAGGGTTTTATACCTTAGTTTTGCCCATTACAACACACTTTGTAGGTCTAAATCCCGTCTTGTATTTCTTATTTTCTTCACAGAGAAAAAGTAGTAAAACTTCATGCAAATCGGAGTTTATTATAATTTTTATTTAAGGAATTACTAATATTAATAACCTTTAAAGAGGTGGCGAACACAAAACTAAGTTAACTGGGTGGCGAAATATTTATAAAATAATTTGGCCTATTTTTCTCATAAGAAATACTTAAATTTTACAGGTAACTTTTCAGATTTGAATTGATTAAGTACGTTAAAAATATCAAAATCCTTTATTTGTTATTTATAATAATTCATTATTATTAGCATGCACAATTTCAAATACATGCCAAGATGACAGATATTTATTTTATACGTGTTCCTTGTCTTACTACCCATCTGGGATTAATGTATTTTAATTACTCTAGTGGAGTAAGCACGAGAAAGGGATAAGATAAAAGAAATATCCACATTAGTGTGGAGGGTAATTATAAAAACATTTAAGAAAAAACTACCCTCATTACATCAAGCAGAGATATGATCCCCAACTTTCTAGTCACTGACAAACAAGACTAGAAGATTCTGATTTTAATCCATGCGCTCGCCGATGCGAGTCTCTTATATATCTTTTGCTCATCAAAGTGACAAGGATTGTCAAATCACGACGTTCCTGTCAAATTTTCTGAGGATGAGAAGTGAGTAGGAGGTGGGACATTTGAAAATTTCTTAACTAACACGATTAACGCTGAAGATATTAATGGCTTGTTAAAACGAGTATACATGAGATAGGTAATTTATAGGAAGTCTAGAGACATTAAGGTGGGAGTGTATGGAAGACGAGTTAAGGGTTTTTATATATATAAAAAAAATCCCTCAAAATAAATCAAATAATTTTTCAGTATAAATATAGATTTTAATTTTCTTCACATGTGACCTTAACAGTTTTTGAATATTTTTTAACGATTTCCTATAGTTTAAGGACAATTATTTCTATTCATTTAAAAAGTTTTCATCAAATGCTAATATGATTAAGGCATATATTTCCGAACTTTTGATATCACCATGTGAAGAAAATTAAACTCTATGTTCCTATGCAAACAATATTTATTTATTTCAGCCAAAAAAGGTTTTGCTATAAAAATGGCAAAAATACTACCTTTAATTCACGTTCTATAAATCCCCACCTTAAGGTGGACACCTACCGATGCCCCGAAACAAAGATGTGTTGCAAACGTCCATGAATCCAGGGTTATTTGAGAAGGGATTTGTTATTTCTAAACATAATTTGCACCAAAATGAAGGCGAAACGTATTTACATGTTTCTAATAGGGTTAAAAACCTCACAGTTGAAGTTTTTTTACTAAAAAAAATAAAATAATGACAACATTTCATGCATCATATTATAAGAACTCTAAAGAAAAAGTAAATGTTTAAAGACATAAATATAGACTTTCTTTTACAATTTTTTTTATACAATCGTAAGAAAACTTAGGGTGGTTATAGCTCTTTAAGGCAACATAGATGCTATACTGGATGTAATATCTGAGGGAAATAAATGGCCACTAATAATGGGAAAGAGTGTTTTCATTCTTTTGCTTTCATGTGGTCCATCATCCCTTAGATATAAGACCAATTTCGCAACGATGGTTCTTCAATGTTGCCAGTAGCTCCTACTTACCCCAGCATACCACCTTCCTACATAATGGAAAGCGAGGAGATTTGGCAACAGTTAACAGAGAGAGAGAGCATATAGATCTTTCCTCCATAAGTCCTGCAGTGCCCTCAGCGCTGATATTGGGTGTATAACGCTAAGAAATACACCAGCTTGAGGATATTTACCTTTTATTAGGCGGTGAAAGAGGATGGTAAAAACTCACAACTTGCGTGTGTATAAACACCTCTACTATACCCGGTCAGGATTCGAACCCTTCGATAATGGGGACGAAGTTCATTGCAAGTCTAAAAGGTCGCTCACACCGATTACAGCTTTGCGTGTCCAGTTTAGGCCTGATTTAATACTTCAAGAAAATCTTACAAATTCAATGCTTATGCAATTTTATCAATTCCTATATCAATTCTCATCCTTTCCTTCTCATCTCTTCTTTTAGAAATCTGTTTCCCAATTTCGTAAAATTAATATTTACCAAACAACACAAGCCTCCACCAGAGATGAGTGACAGGGCATAAACCACATATGGCCCCAAGCTGAAAGTGCTCTGATATATTTAAACTGAAAATAAATTGTTTCACACAAATTAAACAAATGTGTGTAGTATTGTATTATTTTATTTTTTCCATCTAATTATAATACTTTGTTTTAAGCCTGTTTACGAGAGGTTGCTTATATAAATATTACTCAACATAGTGTCCTCACTGAAGAAACACAGAACAACTTTCGTGTTGCACAATGCTGTAAGATGTTTCACTTTCGAAAACTACTTATCCAACTTCAGTGAACAAACGGTCTACACTGAAAAAACGTTGTTGAATCATGTTGGTGCTTGTTTTCTATCAATAAAACTAGATGCAACACTGTGTCTACACTGGAGAAACAGTTTAAAGTTTTGTGTCAACACTTGGAACGAAGAATATGTTTCAGTGGCTTCCCTGCACTTATGTATTATATTTTTGGTTTTCCTAAAAAAACAAACAGATGTTGTTTGTAATTATCAACTAATTGAATACATTTCTCTAAAATCCATTTTAAATTACATGCTGATAAACTAATTACTTGTGCGATTTTAATTAAAAACATGTCACGTACCAATAGCAACTAAAACAAACCATCCAAATAGAAGAAACATACGTTTAAGCGACTGAATGTTGGTCTATGTTCCATACTTTCCTTTGATCTTTACCTCTTACAACAAACACCAACATGATGAAGCACAGTACATTAACAAACACCAATTTTCGTTTTGCAACCATGTTGTTGTTGTTATAAGTTGCTCCATGTTTATACAGTGGAGACGTAGCTTTAATATAACCTCAACTTTATTTGGTATACGCATAAAAGATCGATAAACATAAGTGGCAAAATGCACGATTTTCATGAAGCGGAGAAAATAGAAACGACAAATGAGGAAGACACCGCATAGCGTTGAGGTACACCACTTCACTATTTGACAACTGTCCCTCGGTCACACAGATCAAAAAGCCATATTATATCACGTGTTTCAGGGACTGTTCAAATGCCTTAGTTGATATGGAACCAATGGATTTTTCTTCACCCTCCTCTCTAATCCCCAAAAGGAAGTTGTGCTATGGATTATTATTATTATTATCGCTCGGTAAAAATTCGTCGACCTCAGCCCCGTAAACCTCGGGTTGTAAGGCGAGTTCTTTATCCTCAAGACCACCGATGTTAGTTAATAAAATATAATACAATATAAAGCGTATAACCCGAACGGGTAGTAGGATGCTGTGATTAAAATAAAACTACAAATATTTAGTTAGAAATATATTTGATTTTGAAATGAAAGTGCCGTAAGTAGCACACATTTTAAGGTGAAATATTTTAATTTATGTCATAAAACATATGTTATATTTATTCTCAGTTTCCCTATTTATGACGGTACAAATAAGAACCCTCAGAATTTTTATTTTAGATGAGAATTTATTAATTTTCTAATTTAAACTCTGTAATAATCTTGTAAGTATTTGCATGAATAAAACTAGAAAGCGGCATGATCTTATTGGCTCAACTAAGGTGTTTTCTTATTTAAATTTATTTTAAGAGTATTCTTACAACATAAATTATCCTCTTTGCATAGCTTTTTAAGATAAAGTTATCATACCATGACAAAACATAAACTAAACGATTTAATCACATAGCATGTAAATTAATTCAAAATTTGTAGGCACAGTTAACATAAAAACAGTTCACACGTTGAATTGTACACATATTCATAAGTTTATAGTTTATTTTAATTTTAATCTTTTATACGTTGTATCAAGTTTATAGACCAATAAAGAACAACTAATTACCACCCGCATCGATGGATACGTGGATTAAACATAAAGTTTGTTTATTCTGGTCAGCCAGCTACAGGATTGTTCGAGTTAGAATCTCTGATTCATGCACTAAAGTGTGTTTTTCATAAATGATTTCTCTCCTTTCCCTTCACACAAATGCGAGAACTATTCCTATAAATTCTACCTATTTAATCTCTACTGTAATGGTGTGAATATTCCTAAATCACGTATAAAGGAAACCCCCACCCCAAAAAAATATAGTATCCAAGCCTAAATTAAAATTATTTAAAATCTTGTGTGCGTTTAATTTGATTTAACACTATGCATGACAATGCAGAAATAAGCCTGAAAGCTTTTTATGTCATTGTCCAATGTTTTATGTAAGTTCAGGTAGAGATAAAGAGGGCTCTCTAAGTGGGGAGTAATACAGCCCTAGACCTACATTCTTGTACTGTTTGCGTAGAGACCAAATTTACCTTCAAGTTGAAATTATATATAGGATTTTATGTAGAAGCTACCATCTAGTTTCTCCTTTAAACGTGTTTACTTTGTAAACTTAAACCCTGTTAAAAAGAATGGGACTTCCCCCTTCCTAAGACTTAATATAATAACATTAAATAAGAAAGAAAAGTTGTGGACGGGAGATAGCTGGCACGTGCGTTATCTTATCCTTTTGAATTAATAAATGTACTTAATATTCAGGTAGAGACAGTACTCCATCTATTACTCTTGGAAGAAGGATAGCTGTACATTGACTTATAAAACTGTAAATTTAATTAGTACAGTATATATGAGAATAGTTATGTAACTCTAATCATCGGTAAAATTAAACGAATAAATTATAAAATTCTAAAAACTACACCAACTAATTTTACTCTATTCTACATTACATATACTTTAAAATAATCTGTGAGAATTAGTGAGAAATTTCTTTTAGTGTATTTTATATATATATATACACACAACAAATTCCAACAAACAAATGTAAACCATTTCATGCATACGAATAAATAGTTTGCTTCCTTATCTTTACAGCGATTACGATTTTAAAACCAATTTTAAAGGGATATCTGAGAATCAGTACCACACACGTTTAAACATTGTAATTATTAAGTTAAAACACGTATTATTTTTGGAATATGCATTGTGATATATTATCAAACACCAAAAAATTGTATCCTTAAGAGATATCAATATAAAAATGTTCTGTACATTTTACATTGCTAAAAATACTTGGCAATAGCTAAGTCCTGCTAGGTTAGTGCATTGTTCTACTAGGTTAGGCTAGTGTCAACTCCTAGGTTGGTTCCATGTAGGGATGTGGTATCGAAAGGAAAATATCGAAATTAGTAGAGTATCGATAATTTTTTTTCCATCCCTAGTTCCATGTCCTGCTAGGTTAGTTACATGTAGGTTATTGGCATGTTCTGATAGGTTGCTAGGTTTGTGGCATTTAGAATAGTGGTATGTCCTGCTAGGTTTCTAGGTTAGTGGCATGTCTTGCTAGGTTAGCTCTATGTCCTGCTAGGTAATTTACAAAATGTTGTCAGCTTAGCATAAAATAGTATTAATTTGGATTAGTTTGTAGATCTATGAAGTAGACCTGTCCTTAAAGTGAGAAAATTTAATATAAAATTATAGATAACCAACTGAAGACATTCATTCGACTTTTCAAAGGCCCCTAAAACCACATTATTTATATTCTAGTTTACTTATACAAGTTCATTAGAGGCGACAGAAATTTAAATTAACGACCACAATGCATATAAACAATGATATTATTCTAACTACAGCGAACTAGTTGATATAATTTTGATAACTGAAATAACCGTTTATTGTATTAATTTATTTATCTTTCAAGCAGGTCCTAAGGGTGACACCTATTCAAAAGTAAATATCGTCTCACTAAAGTAATTCTATTGAAAATTACACTTATGAAGTATTAAAATTACTAAAACTATCCTCACTCAACTAAACATGGTGAATTTGCTATAACCATATTAAAAATACACGGCAAAACTAAAAGAGCACACAAACTATGCTGCTTTTATTTTAGTGCGACCATGTTTTATTTACAAATAATCCTCTCTATAGAATAGCTATTCCCATACAAAACTAAAACTCCCTTGAATAATCATATATGTATAAAGTTTCTATCTTGACGAGAAATGTTTTTAAGACCCAATCGATAAAAAAATAAAGTAAAATGAAAAATGGCCCAAAATTCTATATACTTTATCAATTCCAAATCTTAAGAAAACTATTTTTAGATTGGTAATAAATTATATTTTTTTCTGTCAGCCTATCGTAATAAAAAAATGTCAAAATAAATCTTATCTTTGAAGTGAATATTTTGACTTGAAAAAAAAAACATAAAAATAATATGATAAAAATAAAAAACAAAAATGAAGTTATTCAAATCTGTTTCAATAAGGCTATATTCCGATAATATACGAAGCGAATACAATTTAATATAATGGGGTGAATTAGTGCATTTTTCGACCGTACGTACACATATATACAAACTAAAGGACAACGAAACAAGTCAAACATGTTTTAAGTTTGAGATCAAAATGAAGTCCAATAGAAACAATATTTTATAAACTTTTATAGCTCAAAAGGAAAATACACTGGTTCATAAAGTTAAGGATGAGCCGTTATTATATTTATTTTAGGAAATCTAGTGCAATATTTCGTACCTTTATCTCAAAACAGCGATAATTCACGTATTTGAAGATAGGTTAGTCATATATGTTTATGTAAAAAATATATGCTATGGAAATTTTAATGTAAGATTTCTTATATTTTATATAAGTATGTCAAAACCTTTCATCTACATTCTGGCGTGATCAATATTTTAAAATAATAAACAATTTCTTAAATAATGCTGGTTATCTTAACATCTGCAACGCATTTCATCGCTACAGTAGGATGTAATTATTTTAGTATTTATCTTTGTCATATATTGGTAAAGTAAGAGCACAGAAGTAAAATTATATCTGACATTTATAAAAGTTAGATGAGAAATCGCTAAAGTCAACTTTATTTCTTATCTAAATAACAGGGTTCGTGGAAAATCACAACAACCAATCAGACGTATTGTGATATTTTCGAAAAATATGCAGCTCAATACTTTTTATTCATTCAATCCTTTTTTTATGAACACAGAAACTCAATAGTAATAGCAGTCATAGCCTACGTTCACTGATTAAAGTAAATTATATAAAGGTATTCATGTCTCAAGTTGTTGGATCTACATCTATCCATTTCGGTAGGCAGTGTCAATATCCACGATGTACTAAATAGTTAACAACGTTGAGCCCTCCTATCATAAAAATACAAAATAGTGTAATATGCCATTATTGTTTCAGCTTGAATATAATGATTAATACAAATTTAAATATATTTATTTTTACAAAAAAAAAAGATTTTTTAATATATGGAAATATTTTTTATCGAAACAAAATCTCTGCACCTTTATCTAAAAAAACATACAAGTGTAGTAAATGGCAAAACGAGAAAAATCATAAAGGGGAAAAAATAGGTTCACAAAGAGTATTTTTACAACATTACAACCTTAAAAAAAATGCAGACACCGTTTAAGGGGAGGTGGGTGAGGGTTGTTAAAAAAAAATAATCTCGATTTCTCTCTATTTGTTCGAGTTGCATATTTTGTCCTGTTAGCGAATGCAGAATCATCATTTCATGGGCCTCTACGTTCATGTGAACTAACAGTTTGGGTGGAGGGGAAATATAGGGATTCCCCCTACTCCTACATAGAGAGGGGAAGTATTATGAGAACGTTGCCGAGCAAAGACCACAGAGACACCCACACCCAGGTTTGTGTGTGTGCCGCTAGACACAACTGAACGACCCAGAATCAAATATTCTTGTTCGCTATCACGCTCCAATAGAAATGTGCACAAACTCAAAACTATGACCCACACCCACACATGTATAATCGGGAACAAAAGCTTGTTCGTTGTCTGGGTTATCAAAAAGGATTTCAATACTTTTCTCTTAGTGGTGATATATTGTTTGTGATGCTTACAATTTTGAATTTAATAGAAAGTGAGGAAAACTAACTCGGTACATTCAGCTGAGATTTGAATCCCAAAACTCTCATCAGCAAAATATATTAAATAAGTCAGAAAATGTTTTCCACGTGCCAACTGGTGCTGGTCCTTCGAAGTGTTGTGTTTGTCCTATAATCTATTTTCTCACCACATTCCACTATCCTTACGGGATATCTTCAAATCTACACTCATGAGATAACCGATAAGAAAGATATAATAATTTTAAGAAATATATCCGCGGTTTTGTAAAGAAATAGTGGAAAAAAACACCCCTTAAAACCCAGCCGGGATTTGAACCTTGACCCTCACATTACCAGAAAAACATCCTATACGAGCTTTATATTTGGTCCACGTGACCATAGAGGTGCATAAAATGTTCACAAGCTCGGAAATTAGTAGAACTTTAGATTAATAGATCGCACAGTTTACTCTGGCCTTACGGACCACAATCTGCATCGGTGAACATGTTGGGTTTTGAATACTGGCCCGGTGTTCTGATTTAGGTTTTTACCCGAGGGCTTTTCATTCAAATGCAAACAAATTTCCTCTAATTTCTTCTACCTCTTTCTTACCTACTCCATTAGCGTGATTAAAATTCGTGTTCCCCAGACAAGTAGTTGGACGCCATTGGAGAAGGGGTAGGGGGATATGGCGGGCCACAGGTTGAGAACGGCCGCTGTGGAGTAAGGGTGTGACTTCACTACTAATAAGATAACCACCGCTTCAGTGGTCAAATGGTCTGAGGCATCACTCTCGAGATTGACTGGACTACAGATGACTGGAAGATGGTATTATTATTACTAGCATCACGTCTTACTACCCGTTCGGGTTATACGCACTTACGCTAATGTGTAATGGTAGGGTGATTGTGAGATGAAATGGAGGACCTACAGCTTAACGTGGGATCCGAACCACGGTGGAGGCGTGGCATTCTACACATTCACAAGTTGTGATTAATACACGTCTTGTCAGAGGTGAAGGAAGGGTTTGGCAATCAGATAAATCTGTGCCGGGACCGAGGATTGAACCCCGGACCCTCAGCACAGAAGTCTTACACCTTACCCCTAGGCCACCAGGTCACCGGCTAGGGTATTCTGAGCGTGTTTTTCCCTAAATGGTTTCCCACTCCTCCTCCACCTAAATGCGAGCATATCTCCTCTAATTTAAACCTTCCTCAACTCTACTAATTATTTATATATATATATATATATATATATATATATATATATATAACACCACGTCTCACTCTCGTTTCGAGTTATACGCTTATGTACTAACCAAGCTAATGGTTTTTAGGGATAAGTAAGGCTATATTAAGAGGATGTGTGCCCACATTTACGGGGAGGGAGAGAGAAAAACTATTTAAAAAAAACACGCCCTCAATACACACGACTGAGATTCAAACCCCAATCTCCACGTCATCGGAACTCTAGTCTACTGTGATAGTGACGCTTTAGACCATGTGGCCACAAAATCAGGTGTTTATTTTATTCAGTTGTAGCTCAAATTGGGGCTTCGCATCTGATGGACGACGAGAAATGGGCTTGGGAGCTTTAGGTACTTTGCACCGATGACGTCACTGACATCTGTGGGATGGTGGAGGGATGGGGGTAGGGTTGGGAGGGGAGGAGAGGTCTATTCAATAGAATTGGAACGTGCAGGTCAGTAGATTGGGACTTGTATTGATTGCAATCACCCAACTATTGGATAGCTCACCGAGACTGACACGACAAAACCAGAACACAGGAATCACTCAAGAGACTTGTGTAGGGTGGACAACCATCAAGACTTCGGAGGGGGGGAGGAGGTGTCCCATTGAGTCACGCCACTGAACCAGTCTTATTCATCCACTGTAGAGCCATGCCACCAGACAACTTAGCTTAGTCATTAGTGCGTTTGACCACTCAACCACTCAAGTGTCTCGGGGTTGACTCCTAGTATGGACCAAGTATTTTTCATTGCATGAAATTGGGACTTCCCCTTTAACAACGCTGAATTAATGGCCTGGGGATTGGGTGTTGAGTATGTACCAATTTTTTTTAAAAAGTCGTGTGGTTATAATATAATCAGTTGGTTCAGAAAATGTACGCTAAATACAGCTAAATCCAACATATAATTTAAAGTGCACTTTCTGAACCAACTAATTATATCGACACACGACTTATAAACTAATTTAAATCTACAACAAACACAACATCCAGCCCCCAGCCGTTAATTCTTTACTGTGAGATGGGAAACTTACATTTCACCAGTGATACATTTTTTTCCATGCCAGGAATAGAACCACGGACCCTTAGCTAAATAGGTAGACAAGCTAACAACTAAGCTAAGGTTTCGGTCTACTTAACACTAATTATAAATAAATTTAAGTACTAAAAATAACTAGTTTATCAATTTATTTTCATGATGATTTTGTAGAGTTTGACTTCAATGAACATTCCACAAACACACTTTTCTTGAATTCATTCGATATAATATACTTCCATTACCTACACCAATATTCAAGCGGCATGATTTTCTCGATATACTGAATTTATTTCCAGTGGTGGTAAGGTCAATATTCAAAATATCTCCCCCGGTAAACTAAGGGTAGTTTGCCACGTCTGACCCTCATTGTGGCAGTGCCATCACCTACCCTTATTATTGAGAGTGCACGTTGTGTAAACTACCCTCCTACCCACTAACCCTTGATTAAAGTTGTTAACAAATTATATTTTCGCGATAGACTAGACTTCTGATGACGGGGAGATCGGAGCTCAAATATCAGTTGGGTTTACTAAGGTGGGGTGCTAGTGAGCACGAGTTTAGTGCATTAATTTGGCAGATCTTATAGCATAAACATTTTTTTGCCAAAATAAATCAAACATTTATTCTATAGAAACATAGAGTTTAGTTTTCTGGACATGATAATCTCAACAGTTATTGAATATCTATCATGAGCATAGCGGCATTTGGTGACAAACTTTTTAAATAAAAAGAAAAAGTTGTCTTTAAATTCCAGGACACTTTGAAAGATATTCAAGAACTGTTGAGATTAGCATGTGCAGAAAACTAAAAACTATGTTTTTATAGAAGAAATATTTGATTTATTTTAGCCAAAAAATGTTTATGCTATAAGAACTTAAAAAAATACTGTCCTAAGCTCACGCTCACTAGCACTCCATCTTAAGGGTGGTTCTTCCTAAATGGTTTACCCCTCTCTCTCTACACAAGAGCAGGTGCACTTCATCTAAGTTTAACCTTCTTCCTTCCTAGCACATTCGCGTAGTTAATAAATATTCGTATTATCTGAACGGTTAATAAAACGCGATACTGAAAGTAAATACAATAACTGGTATTTGCGTAAAAAGAGTGGGAAATCATCTAGGAAAAAAAGTCTCACTACACCTGTCCGAAATTCGAACCTCGATATCCCCATCCCCAACAAACTAGGCCAGACAAGACGAACTTGACGTTAAGTCCACGTGATCACTGATGTGGTAAAATAAGGCAAAAAATTATTGCTTTATTAGATACGTTTATTAAATATTATTTATTTATTTATTTCAA
Source organism: Timema genevievae (assembly GCA_902155825.1). NCBI lineage: Eukaryota > Metazoa > Arthropoda > Insecta > Phasmatodea > Timematidae > Timema > Timema genevievae. The sequence continues at coordinate 326,448 of CABFWO010000019.1, forward strand.
CAGTCTTTGAATATTTTCTTATGTGAACAAACATGTGTTTTTGTTCATGTTATAGTATTAACACACATGTGTTAACGTACATCAAGTTGGCCCGCCACTTTATCTAAATAAATTGAAATTCATACAGTCCTTAGTGCTAAGTTTTTGCTCATATGTGCCCGAAATTAAGCTTTTGTGCCATTAAGTTACGCCCGTGAAAACGATTTTAATGGGGCGGGCCAACTTGAACATCAAGCTGGCCCACCACATTAAAATCGTTATAATTTGAGTTTTTTAATAGCACAAAAGCTGATTTTTGAGCAAATATTAGCATAAATGGAGCACAAAGAACTGGCATTGTCAAAATCAAGATAGGATTTTCTATTAAATGCGGTGGGCCAGCTTGAAATTAAGCTGGCCCGCCACATTAAAATCATTATAATTTGAGTAATTTAATAGCACAAACGCTGAGTTAGGGTTTTGCTGTCTGGACAAACTCTAACCTTCCATCAGGATTAATCCAATAAGGGCTATTGCTATACTAGAGTGGAGCAATAACTCAACCCAGGGCTTAGCCCTCTTATCCACTTAAACAATATTCTGCATGCTAGAGACAGCCGCCTCAATCCCCTGCCGGGTCGGTCAAGGTAACTTCTTGGCATCACTGACACAAATACGGCTATAGATTTATGTGTGAATGTGGGTCAGTTGCACCACTTATTGAATATTTTAGATGAGGCTCCTTACACTAGTGGAACACAATTAATTAGTTTTTTGTACCTCTCAATTTTTTTTAAACAACAAAGTTTACTAGAAGTAATAGTTGCAACAAATTTGTTCCATATCTTCGAAGATTATAATAGATTTTTAGTGAGTTTTGATTTTGTCTCGAGTAAACGAACTAAATTATTATAATTAGTGGCGTGAATGTTATACTCCAGTTGAAAGTGGCAGTAGGGAAATTATTTATAAAGCATATTGCAGAATTTATATGTTGTCTTAAATAAAATTATATATTTATATGTGTATGGATATGGGCCTCAAACCTTTCAACGTGGTCCGTGGTTCAAAAAGGGTTTAAGAACCCAGCTTTAAGGTGGAAGTGCAGGGAACGGAAGCTAATAGCGGTATTTTTACAGTTTTTGTTTCAAAACTTCTTTGATCAATATAGATCAAATAATTCTCCAAAAGAAATATAGGATTTAACTTTATTCATATGGTAGCCTCAAAAGTCCTTGAATATCTGTTAAGAGTGTCCTGAAAACTTAATGACAACCTTTTATCTTCATTTATAAAGTTTGTCATTAAATACTAATGACATAATTTAATGATAATTCGAAGAATAGAACCTTTTTCCATGTTATTAAGATAAAAAACTATTTTTTTCATAAGATGGCTTTATATAATCAAGATTTAGCTCTGGGGGGTTGCATTTAATACAACTCACACCGGTTTAAACGTTATTGAAGGCAGTATTCTTTTTTTGTCTAATTTGCAGATAAAGATAAACGTCAGTTGGGGGTTATTATCCTGGCTAGAATACTGATATGTTTATTTCCCTAAATGGTTACCCGCTCTCCTTCAAGTAAATACTGGTTAACCCTTTTCTTAATTCTAACTTTCTTGTGCCTACAGCTTTATTCGGCTTCCTATCCTGTTTGCGCCTCAAAGTAGACAGAGAAAAGTGGGTAGGAAAGGTTCTTGCGACGGTCACACCAGCACTGCACAGTAACCGGGTTTAAATTAAACAATCACTCCTAAATGTGTTCTTATTCACGCCAGTGGGCATGGAGTATGAATTACAAGCTTATTTAGTCTGGTGATGTAGAGGTTGGGGTTAGAATCCTGGTGGTTGTACTAACAGTTTACTCCTAAGCGAATTTCCAAGCTTCCTCCTCGCAAATGCGGGATTTTTTTATAAACTTTATTTTATATTCCTTCCTGACCCTACCTTAATTAAATTATGTGTATACATATATATGCACATATATAAACATATATATACTTAATATATAAATACCTGAACAGGTGGTTAGATAAGTGGGGAAAAAATTGTTTAAATTTAAAAGAAACATGAAAATAAATAGCAAATTGTATTTTTAAATATACATAATTTATCAATATATACACGATGAATGCAAGATTTGTATTGACAGATAATTTTGATTATTTGATTAATTGATTAATTGATAGTGATGTTACAACTTTTAGTTATACTAACAATAGTAAATCTAACGGGACTATCTCAGCTGAAGCTGGAGATTGGCTGTTTAAAGTATGTGTCCTTTAAAGTTCTATTTAGTGGAGATAATGAAAGCGTTATGGTAAACTTTGAGTTTAAAATCAGACGAAACCACTTTTGTTATGTACACTGTCTTACAATCTAGCTATCCGCATTTAATTACAAGTACGAATAAGACATGGAAAAGGTTGAATTTAGAGGGAATATGCTCTCAATTGCATGGAAGAATAGTAGCAAACCATTCAGGACATCTTGAGTATTCCTGCCCGGGATTTTAACCCCAACCTCCCCGTCACCTGCAAATCAGACTATACAAGCTTGACGCTGTTCGTGTGCCCAGTGATACGGGTTGACATATAAGTTTCACCAACATCTACTTGAAACATTGGAATAAGAATCGCTTTCTGCAGAATAACTTTCAATCAAATAGTAATAGTTTACATTTACCGGCAGAAAAGAACACTAAAGTCATTATATTGATCTTAAGTGTCCTTTGTTGAAAGGGCTTCAGCCATTTACTGAAGATTTTCTGTGGATAATTATGAAACTACCTTTATTTGACTGATGTGAGTGATGCCCTTTCTGCAGCTAGCGATTCTGTTGTGGTTCGCACTTATACTCTGTTATTCTTCGTCACACACATCCATCCATCTTACCTTGATAGTTGCGGTAAAGTATATTAAATAGTTTGACTCCACATACCTGAAATCAAAAGAGAAATATAATCACAATTTGGTTCATTAAAAGATGCGTGCAAATATTTAAATTAAAAGAAATATGACACCTTTTATTTATAATATATCTCTTTAAGTGTGTTTGTGATATGGTCAGGTATATATTTTGGGGTAAAAAATGTCATAACGGATCTTTTCATAGCTTTTCTTCTTGTTCGTAAAAGAATAATGTGTTAAACGGAAGTAAGAAATGTTTGGTGGCAGATAGGTCGTGCTATCTAGTTCCCAGTAGAAAAATAGCAGCGTAAAAACCCATTTAAACAATCCCAAATTATCTTAAGACTTTTGCTGTAACCCAATCAAAACATCGCTTTGTATGTTAGAGGAAATATAGATATACGTTTCAAATATTTTATTTTTTTATCTCCAAGGTGTGAATTTTTACGTGAAACTTCAATAAAAATGAACAATTATTTTTTTACCTTTTTGTACATTAAAAAAATCTTTATTGGTTAAACTTAGATTTTTTTTATTACTAGTCAGAAACATTTCCATACCTTTCACCTAAATTTTGGCGTGAGCAAAGTTTTAACAAATCAAACAATTTTATGAAATAAAATGAGATATCTAAACGTCTGCAACGCCTCTCAGTGATCTCCCTGGAAGCACCCTTTAGATATAATATGTAATAAACATGAACATTTTTAAGATAAAGGGAGATTTTGTTGTACTCCGTAATTTAGTGAAAGTGGGTAAAAATCCCAAGATGGATGTACAGCGTGTTTTCTTATCGAAATGGTTTTCGCCTCTCCCTCAGTGTTCACACGGTCTATGGCGTTGACCACACTATAGGCTAGATCGCTGGTGAAGGGGAGGTTGAATTTTATGGCTAGTTGTAATTGATCGGACAACACATGTGATTTATCACTATGATATACCTCCCCTTAACCTACTGTTGGCCAAATTCCTATAAAATACTTATCTAATTCCATATTCCTTACTAATCCATAATGTCATGGTTTTAAACGTACCAATGAAAAAATTAATATCATAGCATATCAAATCATTATTTAAACATCTTAAACATTTAGAAAGGTCCGGTTCGTTATATAAATCTTCCCTGAAATTTAAAGTTTGAGTTTTGCAAGAAACTATTTAGAGAAAATGAATCCTTATATATTTTTTGAAACCAAATACTCTTGTGGAATAGTCGATAAATGTCAGGGAATATTTTATCTCGAGTTCCAAAATTATACTTCCTTATTTTATAACGTCTCAATAAACGTTTGGGCTACACTAACATATTATATAAATGAGCTTGGCATTTAGACCAATGTACCAGTGGTGTGAGCCACATAATTCTACAAAGCTTCTACAGCCTGTGATGATAGTTAAATATCTAAAAAAAATATTAGATTTTATTTTGAACAGTATGAAAACTATTTTGAAAATAATAATAAGAAAAAATAAAAACACTTAGAAAATGTATTTTAAAAAAAATCTGAGATCTCAATATCATTCAATTTAATTTCACTTAGACCGAATGAACACATATATGTGTGTGTGTGTGTGTGTGCCGTTGAGCAGCCATGCCCAGTCAGGCATTAAGCCGGGCGGGGAGTGGAGATACAGGGGCACACTAGCCTCCTCCCTCCCCCCTCACCCATCACGCTTGTACGAACTGACGAGACGAGTGGAGCCATGGTGGGGGTGGGGTTAAAAAAAAAGGCATACAGTCGTATAAATTGCTTCCGATTCAATGTTCAATTTAGCGATGTGTGGAGAGGAAGCGAGAGGCTCCCACAATGCAGTGCGAGAAGTGAGGAGATGGGGATAAAGGAAATGAATACTATGAATGGGAGAAGGAAAAAGACACAAAAGACTTGAGCACACTAATACGTTCAGGAAATATTTATTTTTACCCTAGTGTATGTTTTTTCAGGCAACTTTATAAGCCGGTGACATTATCGCTACGTTCTGTAACTACTAATTTGAGTCTTCCTCCCTGATGTGATTTGAGAGAGAATTCTTTCAAGACTCTCGTCGGTGATAGAGCACTCTCGGCCATCAAGCTCACCATGTATAGGTCAAAGGTTATTAAAAAAACAGTCCAATATGGTTTATTATATTTATCGACCAATTAAGTATATATCCTGACAATGTGACTTTTTTTTAGTGAGAATGTAGCTCTGACGCTTCAAAATAAGTAAAATAATTCTCATTTAACTTATAATTTTCTGTTTTTGATATGTCAGCATATAGCTACATTTTTAAAGGAAACTAGATCTAGTTCTTTATAAATTCCCTCTTAGTAACAATAACAGTAAAGACCGTTTGAATAAAACATCGTTCAAAATAAGTTATTCTACATTTTCACAAAGTGTTTTAATGTATTCAGGTCAAAATGTAAGGGTCACCCACCTGGTTAAGCTCCAATATACTTATCGAAGGTCCTGCGAATATCCATCGTTCCTCCACTTACTTTGTTTATTGACTATACATTTTATAACTACCCCTTAATATTAGACTTCCTCAAATACTTATCTCTCAACCCTCACATAATAATTTTTTAGAATTAAAGATTTCAAATAGAATTATTTAATTATCTTATAACAGTACCGAATATGACCAATAAATGTTATTTTGGTACCACTAAAATATTATTCCAAAGTACTTGATATATTTGCGAGTTTAAAAGACTAGAAAGATTGACTTTTAAAAACTATGTTGTTCCATATCTTTGTTTTATTGTTTTTTTAATGGTGATTCTTTTCACCTATATTTATTGTGAAGTATATTTTTAAATAACTAACCACTTATTGAATGATGGGACAAATTCCTAGCGTCTACAACAAGTTTCAATACTCCGGTAGGTGGTCCCCTTAATTTGTATATTTGGATAGGATATATATATATATATATATTACGGTTCATATCTAGATTTAGTTTTGAAAATTAATATGGCTCCATCACGTCCTTTTTACTGGTCCATATGCAATAGCTATAATCCAAGATGGCTAGTTTTTTTGCACCACGTTTTACTACCTGTTCAGGTTATACGCATATGTTCTAATTACGCTAATGAGTTATAGTTGAATTTAAATTAAGTGTACCCGTATTTTTGGGAAGGGAGAGTTGAATATCATTTAAGAAATACCACCCTCAGTACACCCGATTGGGATTCGAACCCCGATCTTCCAGTCATCAGCACTCTAGTTCACTGCGAAAGTGACGCCATAGACCATACGGCCACCAAAATTGGTCAAGAGCTACAAGCGTTTTAATCCACTGAGTAAGGAGAGGGGGAGTGAGAAGATAGGTCAGAAGGAATTAACCTACCTGCGATACCGTAGGGGGGGGGGGGGGGGAAAGTAGCTGTGATAAATTTCTTGTTGAAAACCACCCCTTGCAAGTTAGACTGTGAGTCAAACTTCACCCTCCTTAACACCTGCAGACCATTATACTCCAATCCTGACGGCCATATACCTAGTTTTCAATTATATGTTGATAAGGAAAATTGAGTATAGAATGAATTACAAGTGAAAAATATTAATTCTTTCTTACCCGCCCCGGTGGCGTAGTTGGCTAACGTGCCAGTCGTGTTGAGTCAGACCACCGAGGACGGGGAGATCGAGGTTCGAGTCTCGGTCGGGTGAACTGGGGTGGTTTATCCTAAATGGTTTTCCACTTTCCCTCCACGCAAATGCGGGTTCACTTCCTCAAAGTTCATCCTTCCCATTTCCTAAACCATTAGTGTAATTAGTACTTAAACGTATAACCCGAACGGGTATTAAGACGCGGTGCTAAAAAATTAAATTATTTCTTGTTAAATAGTAATTTGATATCGGATGTAATTAATTTAGTCCATAGTATTTATAAACTGTTTTTAAGACAAGAATGATTTAAGTCTATGGTACTTATAGCCATGTTTTATAAGATGAAGATAATTTTTTACAATGCTTTATAGTTTATAGGATTAATGGTTATGTTTTTTCAGATGAAGCGTTTAATTATAAGTCTAAAGTATTTATATTATTACCTTAATCTTATTAAAATAGGCTCAAGTCCGTAGTAGTTATACCCATGTTTCATAGTACCAAGATTTGACAGCCATAATCATGTTTATTACGAAGACTATAATAAACGGCCATAGTATTTTATATCCATGTTTCAGATTACGAAGATCTTCTAATCATAGCAATGGTTTATAAGAAAAGATGCGTGTTTATAATACAAGAAATTATGCTTTATAATATAAAGTTTATTTGAGTTTATATTACTTAAAACCATGTTTCATAACTAGCAATATAAATTATTTCTCAAAGGATGATTTAATTATTTGATCTTTGGCAAATTACTGATCTGACATGAAATATAATATTGTAAGATTGTAAATAGTTATGTCTATAATTTTCTTAAATCTAAAATGAATAAGCTACTTTCCCCAAGACAAAACCCTGTATAGGGTTATATTGTAAACAAAAACATAAAATTAAAAAGGACGTAAAATAGACGTGTAACTCGTAAAAGAAGAATAAGTTTGTTCCACAAGTTTGAAGCTTCAAGAGTATATCTTCATTTCTATGATACTTCTTCGTTATCCTCAAATAACTTTCACAACTAAAACGGATAAAAGGAAGACTAAATTGTGCTTGTTGTAACAAAGTTATTAGAAAGCTTGAAGCACCAATAAAAACAGATGAAGAAATAATGAAGTAGACCTCGCTATTCAACAACGCGGGAAACTGGTATATCCATTTCAATATTTATTGACACATTCTTAGTGTTATTAGATGAAAATTAATTATAGATTAAGTTTTTTTAATTAATATATTAATTAGAATCAAGTGTTCAATTTTATATTTATTAGGTTTTTTCGATCGTTGCAGAAAACAAATTAACGTTGGCTAGCACCATTTGTTAGTGTATATTAATTACACTAATGAGATGATGATGAGAAAGTCAGAATTTGTATATGGAATTTCCCCATATTTGCATTGAGAGTGTGAAAATATTTAGGAAAACGTCTCTCAGTATACCCATCTGGTTTATTTCAAGATTTAACTTTGGGATCAAGAATCAGATATTCAGGTGATTGGAAAAGTTCCAGAAGGTGATCAATTCTTCAAGGTCCACACTGTTAATAATGTGAGACCCTAACTTAATTACCAATTGATCATTAATTTTTAAAATATAAGTTAGGCATTCACGAAGTTGTCAAATGTCAATACAAAAAAAATACTATAACTAACTAAATTTTTAATATAAACCTTGCTTATAGACGATTTTTAGCACAGTTTCTTACACCTGTTCGGATTATACGTATAGGTACATATTTCGCTAGTTCTTTAAGAATGAGGAGGGTGGAAATTAGATCATGTATACCGAATTTACTTGGAGGAATAGTATTAAACAATTAATGGGGAAAATTAACTCTCATTACACCCAGCCAGAATGCAAACTTTTGTCTCCTCGTCATCGGAATTAATGTTGAGAGAGTAACGCTTATACCATTCTATCACTGAGGTGCATCTTAAATTGCTTATTATATGTTTGTTTGATTGGAAATCTATAACAATAATTGTTAATGTTATTTGCTTTGTTTCATAGTTACATCCTCCACTAATAATTCAATTTTATATTGGTATTTAAAGATGAAACATTCTCAGCAAAAAAAGGTTGAGAAATATTTAATCAAACTCTCATATTTAAATGTATTCTAACATATAGCCACATATATATATATATCGACATCAGCTGTCTTGGGGTAAAGTTCTTGCCTCAGGTCTCAATGTTAGTGTGTTCAAACTCAACCAGCCGAAGTTGGCGGATTTTTCTTGAGAGATAAAAAATCCGTAGGTCAAGTTTTTTCGGAGGGATAGAAAATCCGTCAGTCCCATGCCAATTGTGGCTTGTAAGAGAACCCTGATAGTTATGTGAATATTTCTGAAAAATTGGTAGACCCTTTAGCTCACACTGATAGAATTTCAGTGTGTAAAACAAGGGTAACTACCACACTTTCTGAACACCTTTAGTACATAGTATTTATACCAGATGGTGCGGGCAGCACTAACCAACAGAAGGCGTGAGTGAGTGCCCAGCTTTGGATTGACGAAAATCACATTAAACCAACGTTTGTCTTGTTGACTTAAGAAGATATATATATATTAACATGTCAACTTCCATAAAATTATTTTTAAAAATCATTGACGAATTAAAAAAAAATTGCTAAAATTAATATTTTATCCTCCTACCCATTCTTTATGTGTAGAAGATCTTTATATCTACACAAGTGGTTATACAGTCTAAGGCATAATTCTCTAAATATACAGTATTACCAGTAATGGAGAGGCTGAGGTCAGAATCTTAGCCGGATTCACTGTATATGATTTTCTAGATGAAATTTATCACGTTGACTTTCCCATTCACTATTAAGTAAATTAAGTGCACTTCCTCTAAATTCTACATACTTCAACCTTACCCAATAAACGTGGTTGATATTTGTCTTCCCCGATGGTTAGTAGACGCAGTATAAACACATAATAATAAGACTATAATAACCTTTTTGTTGATCCATATTTTAAACTTTAATAAATAATAGCCTATAAGTGGTAGAGGCCCAATCTTGGACACAATTACATGTAGTTTACGTTAATATGGGAATTTATATGTGTTCCTGATTTAATGCAAAAGCGGTTGAGCTCTCTAAAATAGCTGGAGATTTGCACAAAAGTCACAAAACGTCTGCTCTGCGAATGGGCTTCACTCTGTTCTTTGGACTTAGAAGATTTTTAGCCTGGATACGACCTTTATTGAGTGAAATTCTATAACAACACGTGTTGATTTTATTTGCTTTGTTTTGTAGTTATATCCTCCAATAAGAATTCAATTTTATAATGGTCCTTAAAGGTGAAACACTCCCAGTAAAAAAATTGAGATATATTGGTGCAAAATCTTACGTCTAAATGTATTTTATATATCGACCTCAGTTGTCTTGGAGTAAAGTTCCAGACGAGGTTGACGGCTTTTTCTTGGGAGACTCAAAGTTTATTACCTATTTTTAGAGACCTCTAACACTTTTTTATGACATCAGATTCTCTATCGTATTAGCATCTATACTAATCAACATAATTTATATAGTAAATAAAATTATATTTGGTATCCCAAACCAATATATAATATATTTTTAGGCTCCATTTGGGGTCAAATAAGTCACTCCAAATCTTGTTTGGTTAATAACTAGTCACTTGAAATGTTTATATTAACTCTAGACACCTTTCCGAAAAGTATGAAATCTTAACAGTCGGTAGAAAATCAGCCTGTTTAGAAAAGAATCACGTGTTCGATTCGCGGCATGGCCTGAGAAATTATTACGGATGAAAGCAACGCGTGTATTTTCACAGTGATGACTTAATGGGGATGAAACTGGGTGTTATGTGTTTTTTTTAAATTGAGATAGTTTGAAATTAGTGTGATGATATAATCTACTGTCTTTGAAAGTGCATGTTAAATACCTTAGATTAGAAAAAAAGAAGAAAAAAAAAGCTGTTATACAGGATCAAAAAGTTATTGCTGTGTTGCTGGCCTTTAAGGTAAGAGTAAGGTCCTCTGAGACACTCTGTATCTAAAGTAATCTGCATGTAACGGAAGGAAGGGCGTTGGCCCTGAATCCAGCAGTCACCGTGGGGAGTCCCACACCCTGCTCCCTTCCTGCCCCAAGAAGGGGAGGAAGTGTGCGACCTTCACTTCAAAACAGGGCGAGCAGCACATCGGGAAAGCTCGACCACGACGACACAGCCTAGACCCTGATCATTACTTCGTAACCACATTGGTAGCCAAGCGGATCAAGGCGTTAAGGCAAGCAGTTAGGGAGGAGATCATGGTTTCGAATACCAGCTGAGTGTGCTGAGGATAGTTTTTAAAATATAATTTACACTTTTGTCTCGTCCTAATAGTTTAAGTTAAGTTTTTAAATACCCTCTTCATCATTAACACTTGGATAAAGCCATAATGATAAATTACTTACTCTATGGCATTAGGAACTCAACAATTTATTGCCGCACTTACAAAAGTACGCCACCTATTCCTATCTTGAGCTAGTTCTATTCAGTCAATCTCATTACACCATCTGTTTCAGATTCATTCTAATCTTATCCTCCCATATGCGTTTGGGTCTTTTTAATGGTCTCTCACTCACCTCGGTGGCGTAGTTGGCTAACGCGCTAGTCGTGATGAGCTCGACTGCTGAGGACGGGGAGATTGAGCTTCGAATCTCGGTCGGGTGAACTGGGGGTGGTTTTCCCTAAATGGTTTTCCACTCTCCCTTCACGCAAATGCGGGTTCACTTCCTCTAAATTCATCCTTCCCAATTCCTAATCCATTAGCGTATTTAGTACTTAAGCGTATAACCCGAACGGGTAGTAAGACGTGATGTTAAATATTAATAGTCTCTCGCGTACTATTGGGTTTGCCAATGAATATCCTCAACAAGGCTCTAGATGTTCCCATTCACGCTGAACGTCCTGCCCACCGTAATCTGCGAAAATTGATTATCCTCGATCTTTTGATGATCACAGGGTATGCAACTCATCATTATGTAACCTCCTAAGCTACCCAGTACCCTTATCATTTTTTGGGCCAAATATCTCCCTGAGCATCATCGTAAAAAAAACTCACCAAGAAATACAGAAAATCCACTACCATTCCTTATGTTAAATGTGGGTTTACCGCTAAACATATATTTTGGGAAATCTTTTCCAACGTTAACCAGTTTGGTCTATACAAATTTGTTATTACACTAATGAGGTATTAGTGAAGAAGGTAGAATTTATATTAACTGTAACCACATTTATGTGGTCGCAGAGTGAAATGATATTTATGATTTAACACACTCAGTACAATTAGCTGGGATTCAAATCTAGACCTGCTCCTAAGTAGAAAGAACTCAAAATTCTTATCTATTATTTATAGATTATATCTTACCTATCCCTATATTATGAGTGTTTTTAAATTAGTTTATCCTAGTCAAGTATTTAGATTCAGATAAATGTATAAAAATGAATTAATTGAATTAATTATAATTCAGCATTTCGTCTCTCCATCTATTTGACTGTTTGTCCGGTTCTTTACTACGCGATATCTGTCAAATGCGTAAACCAATTTTAACAAAATTTGGCAGGGACCTTTTTTTTAACCTAGGCTTAACAATTTATGTATATTTTTTTCAATCTTGTTATTTGTTTAAATATGACAATTGATAAAATGATTTTTCTTTTAATAGCTCATCTCAAGTGATTTAAATTTATAACTATAAGCTATTTTTTCATCTTATTTTGACATATAGGTATTGTGAAATTTGCGTCTTAAACTGCGTGAAAATAAATTATTTTATATGAATATAGTGTATAGTTTGCTTTTGAATATTGTACTAATTGATTTTCTCTATAACTTGACCATCAACGAAGAATATCCACTTCATATCCAAGGAGAAATTAGGGGAGAGATTTCAACTTGAAATACAAAGATAAGCCTTAAGTCTATAATAATGATAATAAAATCGAGGGAACGAGGTCTACAGTTCATTTAACTACTAGTAGTTACATTGAGGAGGCACACGCTTCTACTCTACACATAACTACTAGTAGTTACATTGAGGAGGCACACGCTTCTACTGTACAAGTAATTGTGATCGAAATAATTTCCAGTTTACAGGGTACAACCTGAGTACAATATTAACCATGGATATCTCAGTGATAGAACATTGGTATACTAAGCCAGTGGTTCCAGGATCAATTCCCATATACATGTGCTTTTTTTAAATTAACGAATATAGTAACTGCCAGGTATTGTTTTTCCTATCAGAATCCTATAATACACATAAATACCCTAAATAAATAACTCTTGCATTAAAAGGTATAGACTACAAGAAAAAAACTTATGGAAGGGGAAGCATGCTAAACGCACCCCGACTAAAGAAACCCGCCTCGCTGGCGTAGTTAGCTAACGCGCTAGTTTCGGGTTAATCTAGACTGCCGAGGATGGGGAAATTGAGGTTAAAATATAGCTTGAGTGAACTAGGGTGGCTTTCCACTCTCCCTCCACGCAAATGCGGGTACATTTTCTTTATATTCAACCTTCCCAACTCCCAACCCATTAAAGTAATTAGTACTTAAGCGTATAACCCGAACGGATAGTGATAATGATGATGATAATAATAATAATAATAATAATAATAATAATAATAATAACAATAATATCAATAATAATAATAATAACAAAGAAACTCAGCCAAAGACACAAAAAGACCTGGAGGACTCGACGGACCACGGATAAAGTTTTGTTTACCTAAAAGAATGAGCCAAAGTATTGGAGAATTCCAAACCCTACTTGCATTGAATTATGGCCAAAGTTTTTGAAAGGAAGAACTGAAAGAAATAGGATGTTTCACGGTAGGAGAGAGAGAGAGAGAGACTCCGTGAAAGAAGACAAACTGTGTCTACGTAAGAAGTTTGCCAGAGCTACGTGACCTCTATTATTCTGAGCCCCGTTTAATGGCCGCCTCATGCGGGGGGCGAAGAAGAAGATGGCATTTACGTGTCAGACATTCATCGTGAGAGACAAATACATCACCAACAAAAAAAAAAAATGTTAACATATTCTTTAAAAGTTACATACGAGACTTTGTGCCTCTGTGATAGTTCGTCACACAAAATTGAAATAAAATACTAGAAGTCACTTTGTTGGTGAGATTAATCAATTAAAGCAATTGAAACAGGAATATTTATAAATCGCTTTGAAAGGAATTAGCCGATGAAAGGATGGATAGTCGAATGGTATAAGACTTCTCTCTTGAAATAGACTAGACTGCTTAAGATAGGGAGACCGGATTTCGAATCCCGTTCGTATATAGTGAGTTTTTTATTAAATGGTTTTATACGCTCCCTTCGCGCAAATGAGGGTACATTTCCACTCAAATATACCTTACTCATCTCTAGCACAGCAGCGTAAATTGGTATATTTGCGTACACCCCGAACGGATAATAAGACGCTGTGCTAAATAAAACTGGTGAAATTACTCCCCATTTGCCATGAAAGCTAACAAGCTCACGTCACGTGGTTCCATTATGGTGTGGATTACAAAATAGAGCCTTTAAGGGTCAATGGAGTGAACGCATTAGCGCGTAATACTTCTTTATGGCTTGGGTTTTTTATAACTCTTTATTATAAATCTGTTTTTCTTTCTACCTCCTTTTTTACTCGTTCAGATTATACACATTTTAACTACACTAATGGGATAGTATTGGGAGAGTCAGGATGAAGAGTAATTGTACCCGAATTTGCGGAGTGTTACAGGGGGAAACAATTGATACAAATCCCTTGACCATTAGTCCACGTGCCTACAGATGCAAGTTTTAGGGCTGGTTGCACAAAAAATAATCAGTGGTTTTATCAGAGGCCAGATGTAAGTTGATATCTAATCAGTGTCTCAAACTCATTTTCAGTTGCACCATTAACCATTTGGACGTGATTGTTGGTCAAATCTCTGGTCAATAAAACCAACCAATTCTCTCTCATCAACTGTTTGAATCTCCAATCATCATGTTTATGTGAGACATAACATATAAGTTTTAATAATTGAATTAGTTTTTGCATCCTTATTAAGTGATTAATAAAAGTAAAGTGATTGTTTTGTATACTGTAATTTTACTTTTGAGTGTGAATTATTTTTAAGGAATAAAAATTAATGGTGGCATCTTCAGATGATTTTTTTAGCTGTATAATGAAGTTATAGAGAATGGTTGAGATTCAAAGTATCTACAGGAAATTAATGAAATTTTCTTTTGCTATTCATATGTAAATAACATTTGAGTAAATTCTTAGACTGAGTACATTTTAATGTGTGTATTTATTAATATTACTATAAAATTATCTTTTAAATTTTTTCTTGAATCACGTGCCCAAATTTTCAATTTATTATTTATTTGTTTTTTATTTATTTATATTAGTATGAGGCAGCCTAGGCTACCAGAGACATAAAGTTCACACGTCGTAGCCAACCAAATGCGTAAATTAGGTCAATTCACAGTGAGATTTTCCAATTACAGCGATTTTTACACTGTTGCTATATTGGTTTTACTTGAATATTTGATCAAATCTATAACCAGGTGATTGAAGATTTTGACCCCTAGTTAAGTTTGTTGTGACCCAAACTTTTCTTGATCTAGGACCAAGCTGATTGACAATCCGTTGAATGAATAATCAATATAATATTTATGCAACTGGCCCTTGGCTGTTGAATAGAAGTTTATATATATTTTAATAAAATTTTAATCTAGAGTTAACCTTTGCTATAATATGAAAATAATTCATATTTAGAATAATCCATCAAAATGTAAAAAATAAATATCAGAATATTATTTTAAAGTGCATATTACTATGAATGTTCAGACTTTTTCTAAAAATTAAGCCAAAACTAAGATATATACACGTATCTCCAGCCAGAAAACCAAATAATTTTCCAACCAATTACACACTTTGTATAATTCCACAAGATTTAAAAAATTAAAACTATTCAAACGAATATTTTAGAAAAGCTGTATATTTATTAATTTATAATTAATTTTATCATTTCCTTGGTATAAAAATCAAAATAATACCGATTCATTTAAAAAGAAATGTTGTCTGAAGTTCAGATGATAAACTGACGCTCTATATTTAAAAGCGGATGTCTTTCCTTTACGTCGAAGTGAGCTTATCTTCAAAAACAAATTTAAACAACATTAATAACAAGTTATGACATAAATTATTATTTAAAGTAAAATCTATTTGCTCAAGGTAGGAGGAAAGAAGTGCTTCTAGCAATGTTGAGGGGATTTTGCTAGAGCAGAAGAATTATGGAAGGTTCGTACTTTACCCACGTATGTTTTTTTTAGGGGAAGCAAAGTGAAAGGTAAATATAATGAATAAATAAAATCCTATTTGAAGAAAACAAATAAAGATTTAAAATGAAAGAAATGTGTAAAATTGCTTAACAGAGGACTTTTAATTTTATTTAAAAAAATTACCGTTATTAATATGTATATTTTTAGGAAGTAAAATATTAATCTGTATACACAAAACATTTTTTAAATATGAATACATTTAATACATCATAAAATAAAAAAGTTATATATGTTTTAATCTCGTGATGTGATGAGATAAAGATTAGATTAGCTAATAAAATGTTTTAAAAAGTGATTTATAACTATTCTTTTAATTCCTACATTTTAACTCAAGGGCTATATTTAATATTAATATAGAGGATAAATTGAGGAAATGCAATTGTACTCAAGAGTAGAAGAAATAGAAAAAATTAAGTCATAAATCTCACGTAGAAAACCTACGCTAGTACACATAGTAGGGATTCGAACCCCACCCTCTTCATCACCGTCAATTAAGTCCAGTGGGAGAACAATGCCATTTATCGTGTGACCCCCCAGTTATATATGGACGAATAAAATATATCGCTTAAAAGTATATTTTCCTATAATATATTCTAACCACATCAGGAGGCTCATGAACATAATGTCAGGATTATTTATTTCATATAAATAATGATGGAGAGGTCTGGGTTTGAGTTCCAGGCAAGTGCACTAAGGGTGATTTTACTTAATATTTTGCCATGCTTCATCTTCATCAATGAGGGTACATTTACTCTGAATTTAACCTTCCTATCCCTACCACATAAGTGTATTTAAAATACGTTTAGCCTAGACTAGTAATAAATAAATTGCGATGAAAAAAAATAAGTACGATATTGTTGATTATTTTCCTAGAATTGTCTGCTTTAAATAAAATCAACTGTCAGGTTCTTAAAGTTGCCTAATATGATATTTATTTAATAAAGCACATTATCTACATCTACGTTGTGATAAACAAATCTCCCTCTTTGTCAACAATTTAAAGCTTTTAACAATACATTAAATTTCATATGGGATTAGAAAATAGTTTGTCCTTTCAGAGAATTTAAAGTATTATTTGATTTTTTCCACACAAAAATATGTGTTTAAAAGGGGTGTGAAAACTCCACTTTTTCAATTCGAGCTGAACTAGAATTGAATATACAAAATATTCTCGAAACCGAATCGGAGTTTGAATATTTTTTGTTAGATTTTTTACACTAGAAAAATATATTATATTGTTGTTTATTAAACTTTATGTATTGAAATTAATTAGAAAATGTTTTATTGTAACTATTGTTACCAATATTTCATTTTAATCTAATAAATCAAGTTATGTTACAGCTTACAATTCAATTACTTAGGATTTTTTCTAAATACATATTATTTTATACTAGGCCTAAATATAAATGTCAATAATTGACCATAAATCGAGTATTTTAGCTGTCAATATTTTATTGAGGAAGCTTCAAAGCCGGAGTTATTCTCGAAGTGAAGTCAAAGCTGATATTTGCTTCGAAGTTTCGAAGCCGAGTCGAAGCTTCACACACCCCTAGTGTTTACATTTAAAAGTATCTCTAGTTTTTGTTTGATTTCAAATTGGATCTTTTTATCCTCCCAGTAATTTAATAAATATTTGTATCATAATTTTTTTTTTTAGCACAACATAATTAGTCACACAGATAGTGTACCTGACTCTGTACACGATTTAGCTCACTCAGAATTTCTCCACATGAGACAAATATATAGTTGAATGATTTGTTTGAATCGTTTACTTGAAATACATCCGTTATTTAACACATGCATTCCATGTGCTTACTGGACAGATTGACCTTGCTTTATTTATAGGGTCTGATTGCCAAACCCTTCCTTCACCTCTGACAAGACGTGTATTAATCACAACTTGTGAATGTGTGGAATATTAGGCCTCTACCGTGGTTCGGATCCCACGTTAAACTATAGGTCCTCCATTTCATCTCACAATCACCCTAACCATTGCACATTAGCCTAAGTGCGTATAACCCGAACGGGTAGTAAGATGCGATTCTAATAATAATAATAATAATAATAATAATAATAATAATAATAATAATAATAATAATATTTATAGGGCCGGAACGCTGCAAGCCATTGCTCATACTGAAATATGGGCATCTTTACTATTTATCTATGTGAGCTTAAAATATACTTGAAAATCAGTATGTCTCAAATACGATTAATTAAGTTGCTATGTTAGACACATAAAAATATGTTTTGGGCAAACGCGTAGTGCATTATATTATTCAAACAGATTTAATATTATTTAGTTAAGGAAAGAAGGTGTTTAGTGAATTAAATGCTCAGTTATATTAAGTTCTAATTAAACAACACAAACTGAATAACACTATTTTAAGTAGGTTTGTAACTAAGTATTTTTCAAATATTGATCACATTATTGATAAATACCTACTAGAATCTGGAGTGTGGTGATGATCTTGAATTAATATCAATGTTTAATATTTGGTATTTTGAACATGAAGCTAAGTGTTTAGTCTTTTCATTGTAAAAGCCATTTTGTGTTCGTACTTTCGATGTTATGTAAATAAGGGAAGAATTAACACTAACCTGTGTGTACCCCCAAAGTTATAAAATAAAGCCTACTATGAATTTTAAATAATTCTCAGTTAAATGTTTGACGTTGTCTTAATTTCCTTTCCGGTTTATAATGGAATCTTTTAGACATTAGATGGTCAAATAATGAAGTAATTCACAACATTATTGCTACTTAAATTAACTCTTATATTAAAAATTGTATTTGTTTAAGTGAATCTACAAGAGCTAAAAAGAGTAAATATTTAATCTCTCCAAAGGTGCCTTGTGATGAAGGATGGACATAAATGAATGAGTTAATGCTCTTACTAAAACTACTTAAAATTCTAAATTATTTATAGCTTTAATTAGTCTGTCCTAGTTTGTAGATTAATATTTCATTAGGATGAGCTCGCAATTTCAAATTCAAATCACTTAGGTGCAAGTTTCTGGTATAAGCCCGCCAACCAAACTCTAGTATTCCTCTTAAATTACCCACTAAATATGTTTAATTTAGGTAGTAAGAGGGATTTTAGTAGTCTTGGAAATATAAGCTATATACGATTTTACATTTACAAAAAGTTAGAGTTATTTATTATTTAAATAAAACCACACAAGGGTATAGAATTGATTACATCTTAAATTAAAACACTATTTCTGTACCATTTCAGCTACAAAGTTTATTACTCAATAACTTTAGCTTCATATGTCACTTAACTATCACTTGAGCTGCACAAGGTATTACTATATCACTTGAGCTACAAAGTATATTACTATATACCTTGAGCTACAAAGGATATTATTATACCACTTGAGCTACATAGGATATTACTATATCACTTGAGCTACAAGGTATATTACTATATCCCTTGAGCTACAAAGATATTACTATGCAACTTGAGCTACATAGGATATTACTATATTACTTGATCTACATAGGATACTACTATATCACTTGAGCTACAAAGGATATTACTATATCACTCGAGCTACAAAGAATATCACTTTATCACTTGATCTAGAAAGGATATTACTCTATCCCTTAAGCTACAAAGGATATTATTATACCACTTGAGCTACATAGGATATTACTATATCACTTGAGCTACAAACAATATTACTCTATCCCTTGAGCTACAAAGAATATTACTATATCACTTGAGCTACAAAGAATATTACTATCTCACTTGAGCTACAAAGAATATTACTACACCACTTGAGTTACAAACAATATTACTCTATCCCTTGAGCTACAAAGAGTATTACTATATCCCTTGAGCTACAAAGAATATTACTATATCACTTGAGCTACAAAGAATATTACTATCTCACTTGAGCTACAAAGAATATTACTACACCACTTGAGTTACAAACAATATTACTCTATCCCTTGAGCTACAAAGAGTATTACTATATCACTTGAGCTACAAAGGATATTACTCTATCCCTTAAGCTACAAAGAATATTATCATATCACTTGAGCTAGAAAGGATTTTATTATATCACTTGAGCTAGAAAGGATATTACTCTATCCCTTAAGCTACAAAGAATATCACTATACCACTTGAGCTACAAACAATAATACTTTATCCCTTGAGTTACAAAGAATATTACTATATCATTTGAGCTACAAATAATATTACTATATCACTTGAGCTAGAAAGTATATTATTCTATCACTTGAGATGCAGAGGATATTGCTCTATCACCCTAACCATCGCTACATCATCTGAGCTACTTAGGTTTGTATGGAGGCTCAAATACCAACAGATGCGAAATTAGAAAGACTGAGGAGAAAGAGTAGGTCGAAATCGTTAAATAATAATTATAATGACTGACTTTGTTAATGTTTTCGAGATGAAAATTGATTATAGCTACTTTAATGTGGCCTCTATGACATTGAGGATTTTTTTTATGAATGTTTTCCCAGTCTTCCAACAACCCAAATACGGGTATTATTACTATAAATGATACCTTCCACAGCCTTACCCTATAATCTATAAGTAAATTACTACTACTCGAATAGGTAGTAAACAACAATATATTTAGCTAATAGAGTTAATTTAAAGGGTACTGATAAGCACAATTATAATAAGTAACAAATGAGACTATGTACTGTACGATATTTGTGGTGAGGAACAAGCCGTAGACTAAACTTGGCGGGTTGTCTGTGTATCAGGCGGGAGAGCTAAGTTCAGTGGTGTGAACATTAGTTGCTCTAAATGTGAAGCATACTATATATGTCTAGTGGTGTGCTTGTACATAACACGTAGAAGATTTAGCTCAAGCTATGTATTTAGGTCTTGAATAATACTCCAACTGTTCGTTTTAGCATCGCTTTCTACTGAGGTGATTTAATTCCTACAAGTTAACAAACACTCCCTTCCTGAAATGTGGGCACACCGCCAAACCTCGATCGAGCAGCTATCCATTCCAGTTTAGTTTATTTACATTTTATAACGCTTCTAGTCTTTATTTCTGAACGAACAAACACCACGGTAGCCAGGCAATTTAAATTTTAAACTGAGATTAAGTGTTTATGAAATATAATCACGTGCTTAAATCATTGTGAAGTAACAATATATTCTGGTTAAATTAAGTTAATAGGAATAATAAATTTTAAAATATTTTATTGATAGTAACATCAAAAACGATTTGCATCAGTGGGTGCGTGGATTAGACATAAATTTTTTTTAGTCTAGTTTTCCAGTGAAAGGTATCCAGGGGTTAACATCTATAGTGTTTGTACTAAAGATGAGTTTTCCTCAATTATTTTCCATTCTTTCTTCACGCTTATACGAGCAAATCTCTAATAAAACTTTACCTTATTCATCTCTAGCATACTAGAGTGATTAAATGCGGTTGACCAAATCTATTTAGGCGTCTAGACGCCATTAGAATTATCTCTTTTGCTATCAAACCCAAGAGATAAATTAGGCTACCATGTGAATGAGTAGCTAATTATATATTTAATAAAGTCTTGTGTACCTCCAAGCTATACATCCAATGAGAAGGGAGAAAGGTTATTTCGAAAAATTTGGCGTGACATGTTAGTTGGCCTACATGTTTCTCGGTGGAACAGCCTCAACTGACATCAAACCAATGATTCAAAGCGCGGATATATCAATAACACGATAACGCAGAGAATGGATACTCTGATCTGGTGAAATATGGACTCTTCGAAAAAGCGGATCATAGCTGGATATAAAATTATACTTGATGTTTACAAATACACCGGGGCGGAAATACAACATACAAGTTTCATATCAACCAGCTATGAATTTTGGGGAAAAAAGGGATGTTTATAAGATACAAATATAATATTTTATGATCAACCTTTCTAAAATGTTTTACGTAACTTAAGTTATTTTATATCTATTTATATTATCTATCGAAAGTGACTGCTGTATAGCTAATGAGTCATGACTTGACGTATATATATATATATATATA
>CABFWO010000019.1:356947-507539 GCA_902155825.1 Timema genevievae
ATAAAGTTTCATTTACTCACTAACAAAATTAGAACAACTTTTTTTTAATGAGTTCGTTAAAGATGCATTGATTAGGAGATGATGAATGGGATGATGAATCAATTGTGGAAAACCACTATTAGTACATACAATGAGTAAACTAGTCTCATGCGAATTTGACGCCTTAGACAATTTGGTCACTGTTACAAATAAGGTTGTTAACAAAGTATTATAGAGATTGGGAGGATAAATGAGAGGAAACTCACCCGCATTTACGAGTAGAGGGGACGGGAAAAACATAATGATAAATGATTATTGGAAAAACCACCCCTAGCACATCATGCAGATAATAGAGCCTTGACATCACATCACCAACCCACTAATCTGAGTCCGACAACTTATACTGTGTGAACACCGGTGTGGATATTAGGCCTAGGTGCGCACTAGTACTTTCAAATCCAAGACGATGAAATACTTATTATGAGGGATAAATATTTAGGGGAAATTAAGAGGAAATGCACTTGCACATTCGTTGGTAGAGGATTATACAACTTTAAGGATGACCATTCCTAGTACAACCTGTCAAGATGTTAACCTTGATCTTTTGCATCCGGTAAGTCAGTCTATTGTGAACTTGACACCTTATACCAATGTTTCTACAAGTATTGTTGATGGACGGCCACCAAGTGGAAGCTAGTAGCACTGGGGGACCACTGAAAGAAGAAGGGGAGGGGATGTCTTCCAATTATGGAGGAAAAATATTACTTTTAGGTAATTCCTCAATTCCATTTTGCAACTATAAATAGAAGACGAAAATTAATGTATTAAATTGAACGTTGAAAAAAGTATTGTATAATTAAATTTAATTAGTAAGTAATATTTGTTTTGATTAATTTTAACATTCTACACCTCATAATTATTATTATTATTATTAGCACCGCGTCTTACTACCCGTTCGGGTTGTACGCACTTATTCTAATGTGTAATGGTAGGGTGATTGTGAGATGAAATGGAGGACCCTACAGTTAAACGTGGGATCCGAACCACGGTAGAGGCCTGGAATTCCTCACATTCACAAGTTGTGATTAATACACGTCTTGTCAGAGGTGAAGGAAAGGGTTTGGCAATCATATGAAAAATAATGGTTAATATTTGTCGACATAAGGTTGGTAAAGATTTCCTTTTCTAAATGAGGTGTGTGTACCGGGAAAATAAACACAGCAAAGTGTGGATATTTCATTATTTAATCTCATGTATTTCAAAATTGTGTATTATATGTGATCAACATTCTTTAACACATTTATATTATTAATTATTCTTGGATTCTGCGGATAACATGGCAGGCCATCACGGACCATCAGTGATCCGAGGACCACACTTTTAGAAACACTAGCTTGGACCATTATATTAAAGTTACAACGGTAACAAGCCAATCATAATATAAATTAATTAGTATGAATACTTCTTCCTGCGATGGAGAACACATTATTAAAGGTAGCCAACCCCTCCGGTAAAGAGGGGGGGGGGAAACTAATCTCAATAATGCAAAGCGTACGTTAGGCGTATTTCACGCTTCGTCAGCTCTGAATTAACCCGAACGTTCCAATTCACTGCCTCGGTTTGCTCACTGTCCTTTTTTTTTCACTATCATAAATTAGTTTTATCGAACTGCATTCAGCAAGGCGGGTTGCAGCTAAAGGGGGCTAGGGCAATCTCCAGATACAACCGACCCTCCCTTCACAGTGTACACCCTCTGTTGACTCAATTCTCGCCTCGGGGGGGATGAAGTCAGAGAGGGGTGGAATTACCTTGGGTGGTCGCCAACTGATATAACGGAAGGGGGGTCGCACCGAGATTTCCAATAATGGCGATGAATGAAAGTGATGCAGCCGTTTC
This sequence comes from Timema genevievae, assembly GCA_902155825.1. NCBI lineage: Eukaryota > Metazoa > Arthropoda > Insecta > Phasmatodea > Timematidae > Timema > Timema genevievae. Next base: position 358,823 of record CABFWO010000019.1, read on the forward strand.
TTTTCCTATACTTCAACCAAAACGGAGAGGAGAGGGGTGAAGGTGGGTTCTGTGACATCGATTAGAAAGTAGAAGTTTATGTAATACTACTTATCGGAAAAAAAACGAATGTTCCCCTGAAGAAATATTTCTTTACCCTTTTAGAATAAAATAAGAAAATGGGCCCATATGGATTATCCATTTGCGGGTACGCCAAAAACTTGGGCTTGGATAAATGTGGAAAGGGAAAGTTTAAAAAAAAATATTGAGTACTTAAGCTAACAAGTTCTTGCTAAACTGTACAGATCCTTTAAAAATAAATGGCACAGAAATCCGCACGGACTCTCTCACTCCATTGTTTAAAATTGGAGATATTTACTCCAAAACTCGTAACATAATGTGAGACGTAATAATACACACTAGCAAACCCCAGCAAAAATTGTGCTATACTTACGTAAAACATTTTCCGACTCCTGGTTTTAAATTTTACAATTTTATTTTTAAAGAATTAAAGTCCTCATTTGTACATTTTTACCACAAAAAAATAAAAGATCGTTATTGGATTCACAAGGGTCAACACTTCGTATTTGAATTTCAATTTCCAGTTAAAATTTTCGACATTTTATTAGGGATTACACATCTTATGGTTATCGCATTGCTATTAAATTCCTCATTTATAAATTTAGAACAATAGCTATTAAGTCTAAAATGATAGAGATAAATCATTGCTGTACAAATATTTCCACTAAGAGGTTAAAGGAAAAAGAACAACAATTTGTGGAAGACTTACTTATTTACTTACTCAGTGGCACTAGAGAATTAATATGTTAAAACCAAAGTAGTATCTTTGTGCGACTAAAGCTCACAAATTTGTATTATTATATTTGCCAAAATCTCAGAAACTATTGGTTTTATAAAGATATAGTTCAAATAAAACACTACTAAAAGGGTTTATAATCTTCATTTGGTTTCCAAAAAGATACATAGGCCTCACCAGGCTACAAAGAGGACTATAGGCTTCAATAGGCTGCCAAAGGGGACCATGACACAAACAAGGTTGAGAACAGAGGGAATGAAAAACTACTCTAATTTCCCCCAGCTTACCCTCGAATACATTCTTGTCGCATAGTTTATTATAACTGATGGCCAGTACGCTATGAGACGGAACTACATTGTGGCCTATATATTATAAATTGAACGTCCAATAGCGGCGCGCGCGCTGGGGCTGGTACTAGCGGGGTCGTGGCTCTTCCCATCCCTCAGGCGTCGTCACGGATCAATACGAGGGTGGGGATAGGGTGGGAGTCGAACCCCTCACACCCCCACTCGTACCTGCCAGCCTGCCAGGCCCAGGTCTACCAACTGCACTACTTCGCTTTCACGGTCACACAAATTCCAGGGGAGTAAGAAAACTTTAACTAGTCGAGTTGACTTCACCTTAGGTTAAGCACATCTTTCATACGTGTGATGCTACATAAAACACAGATCTTGGAAAAAAAAAACTTTACAAAAGTTACATTAACATTAGCAATAACAAAAGTTATCAAGATAACGTAATAGTCATAGTTTGCATGATTTTTTTTTTTTTNAGATGAAATGGAGGACCTACAGTTTAACGTGGAATCCGAACCACGGTGGAGGCCTGGCATTCCTCACATTCATAAGTTGTGACTAATACACATCTTGTCAGAGGTGAAGGAAGGGTTTGGCAATCAGATAAATCTGTGCCGGAACCGAGGATTGAACCCCGGACCTTCAGCACAGAAGTCTGACACCTTACCCCTAGACCACCAGGTCACCTTAGTTTCATGAAAGCATTATGATGAAGCTACAAACCAGAAAATATCATTTAATTATACTTACATGCTGACATTTTCCCCATGGGTTTTATTAAAAGTTTGTGATAATGTGACAAACAAGAAAATATCGATTATTGGTTTTACCTATTATAGGCTGATATTTTGTTTCATAGATTACATCAAAAGTTGATCATAACGGAACAAACAAGAAAATATAAACTGTAGCTCCTTATATGATGATAATTTACCTCAGAGATTGTAAGAAAAGCTGTTGATAGCGTGACCAACAAGAACAAACACATGTGACTTCAATGTATATTGAGATGTAGCGTCAGCGTAAAAATATTGCTAAAAATATATCAGAAAAAAAAAGAAATACTACACTCTCGCTTTACCTATGCTTTATTATTTTTTGTCATAGCTTGTAAGAAAATATTGTTAATTACGTGGCCGAAAAAAAATGCACAATATTAGCTTTACCTGTATGTGGTGATATTTTTCGTGATAGCTTACATTAAAACATTGATGATAACATGACAAAAGATAAACAAAATATGCACATCGGTTTTGGCTCTGTGAGAGTACTTTGCGTCATAGATCACATCAAAACATTGATGACAGCGTGACCTATACGATATTACTTATTATATTTGAATATGATTGTATTGATGGATTTCATCAAAACATTGCTGAAAACATGAATAGCTAGAAAATACACACAAAACATGGCTGATAACAAGATTAGATAGAAAATACACATTGGTTTTACTTATGCTCTGAGATTGTGTGTCATAGATCACATTGAAAGATTACTGAAAGCCCTACAACTAAACCAGGGGTGGATAAACTTTTGGTATTGGAAGGCTGCAGGTTGTTTCACGGATTCCTCATAGGGCCGCAACACACACCTCTTGTAGAGTAACATTTTCCAAAATATAATAGTGTGCCAATCATAGATAAATATATCGATAAGAGTGGTAAATTTTATATTTATTATTTAAAAATAATTATTTTCTATTTAATAAAATAAAATACATGACGTTATTTCTTAAACAATGAAACTACATAATTGATTAAAAAAATGATTGTGAAATGATCGCACCAAACACCTCAAAAGGCCACATGTGGCCTAAACGCCACAGGTTCCACACCCCTGTACTAGACAATTATTATTTATTGTTAATGTTTTATCATTGTCACATTAAAACTTCTTAACACAGTTGCTTGCACTATTCACTGTTGAATAGTTTTGGTCAATTTTATAAACATAGATATTAGTAAACTTAAAAGTTATTTGTTGAAACTAAAAAATTAATTTTGTATTGATAAACAAAAATACATTATATGTGAGCTTTCGAATAAGGTATATGTTGGCACATTTTTGTCTGTTTACAAATATGTGTATCGATCTAAGACATACACTATATAATGGATTTTCTTAAAACTGGTTATTATTTTATCAATATTTATCTATTACCTCAGTTTGTTATAAACGAATATCCACTCCGTTTACCATGAAAGGCGGCAGTCTTACTTTGACGGATTACACTATTACCCTATCTTTAATACTATACCGTAGTGGAATAATGCGACCTTACAGGTTTAATGAAGTAACAAGTGAAAAATTAATTCGTTCAAAAATGGCCTATGAGGTTTATATTATTATTCTAATCTTTCATAGAGAATAAATGTGGTTAAAATCGCTCAATGTCAAGAGAATGTAAATCTAGTGCCACTCAGATGAATAAGATGTCATTGCTTACGTCATTCAGTACAAAGCAGTTATATTTTAATACCTAGACAACCACAAATGCATATTTTTTTAAATAAGTAGAATAATGACGTTAATTGTTCATTGGTGTAGATTTTAAATATTTATTAAATATTTAAAGTTCCAGAATTTAACCTGAATTTTAACAGCTAGATTTATCTTACATACAGCTTTGTGTATGTATGTATTATTATTATTATTATTATTATTACTATTATTACTATTATTATTACCACCACGTCTTACTACCCGTTCGGGTTATACGCACTTACGCTAATGTGCAATGGTAGGGTGATTGTGAGATTAAATGGAGGACCTACAGTTTAACGTGGAATCCAAACCACGGTTGAGGCCTGGCATTCCACACATTCACAAGTTGTGATTAATACACGTCTTGTCAGAGGTGAAGGAAGGGTTTGGTAATCAGATAAATCTGTGCCGGGACTGAGGATTGAACCCCGGACCCTCAGCACAGAAGTCAGACACCTTACCCCTAAACCACCAGGTCACCTTTTGTGTATGTAACACGCTGGTTTGTGATGTCACGCGCTCGGCCAATCAGATGTATTTTTTTCCATTTCGCGCTACCTTCTATTACCTAGACATTGGGCTGCATAGTGGAACTGAAACTCAATCAGTAGCAGTAGTAGGCTATTTATTATTATTAGCACCGCGTCTTACTAACCGTTCGGCTTATTCACAAGTAGGCTATTTACGAGTATGATAAATATATTCCCCTATTTTGAACAATATATTAAATATCGTATTGTAAGTGTATGTAATTATAAATATAATCAAATTGGTGAGCACTTTGAATGAGGCATCAACCACGTATGGTCTGATTTGTTAGTGAGTGGGATTTCAGTGTTCGAATCTTGAACAGATGTAAAGAGTTAATTTTTTCTCAAAATATCTTTATATTCTTTCTCAACGTAAAATGCATTTCCTCTTTTTCTATATTATATATTTATCGTCATGCCCCTATCAGTGTAAATATGCGTAGCTTTAAGGGGTAGTAATACAAACAACATGAAAACAAATAAACAACATCCAATCTATTTTGATGGAACTATAGTTTTTTAGAACCTTAGTCCACCCCTTGCCTCTTATCCATGGTATCTTTAGTGTGTTCAGCAGATGTTTCCACACACAAAAATAATAATATTACGGACAATTTAATCCCATAAAAAACAAATTAACGAAGCTTCTTATTTTATCACCCAAAAAGGCCGTTTTATATCCCAACTTTTTTTTATAACGGCCTAAAGTTGGTGTTGCTAGGAGACTCTCATAGCTTTGTGATGAAACGGATAATTTATCCCATCCCTTTGAATCCCTCCTTCACCACACTAGATTATTCCTCCAACAACCACCTTTCCACCAACATTAGGGGTAGCAATAATTTCCTCTCCCAGGTCATTAGCTAGCGCCCATGTGTTGGATAAATACTGAACAGTGGACTTAACTCTCTTAAACATCATGTGCTATATCTTGTCAAGAAGTACCTTTAGCTTCACATATATATTCAGTATAGATACAGTATTGTGATATTGAGAGATAATAATCATAGGATTTGGATGATTTTTTTAAATTAGCACATTTAAAAAATACTTTTGATGACTCCAGAAAGTGGGAGTGTAGGAGAAGCGAGGAAAGGCCAATTTTTTTACAGTTTTTTTTAGCAAAACTTGTTTTGGCCAAAATGAGTCAAATATTGCTCAAGCAGAATTATAGAGTTTAACTTTCTTCATGTATTAATATCTACTGTACAGTTCTTGAATATCTGTCATGAATTAGATGAGAACCTTTCTAAATGAATACAAAACTTTATCATTAAATTCAAGGGCAATATTAACATATATTCCAAAATGGTTGAGGTCACTATTTAAACAAAATTAAATTCAATGTTTCTACTGGAGTAATATTTTATTTATTTTAGCCAAAAAAAAAATGCTTTGCTATAAAAACTGCAAAAACACTGCCCTTTTATCGCGTTCCCTACATTCCTACCTTAAGTTGATTCGTCCAACAAACTTCTCTTAGAATGAATAGGCTATAACATTTTGACAGGGAATTTTTGACATGGTTGAAGGGTGGTGTTGTGTTGTGAAGGGGGGGATGGGCAGGTGGAGTGGGAAAGTAAGCTGGGATTGCCAGCTCTTTGTTCACAACAGGGTTGTCATATCACTACCTCTTTTTTCCGCTAAGGAACTTCACTGTTATTTAGTAATTTATAAAATAAATTGTCACCGCATGGCTCATCCGGGAATAGTGGTCTTGAGTTTGAATCCTGGCTACTAAGATTCACAGAATATTAATAATTTAAAATAATGAGCTTATTACGCGTGTAGCAAAGTATTTATTGTACCGAATACTATTAGGCCTATATTTACAAAATATGTTCTTNACAAAGTATTTATTGTACCGAATACTATTAGGCCTATATTTACAAAATGTGTTCTTAGAAGAAAAAATATATATTACTTGGCAATTTAATGAAATAATTTGAGTGGTGAAAGCTTAAGGGTTCTTTTATTATTATTCTTCTAGCATCGAGTTCTTACTATCCGTTCGCGGTATACTCACATGTACTAATTACGCTAATTAGTTAGGGATTAGGAAAGCTGAATTTAGAGGAAGTGCACTCGCATTAGCGTAGAGAGAGTGGGAAACAATTTATAATAAAACTACCCTCAGTACACCCGACCGAGATCGAACCCCGATCTCCCTGTCTTTTAACGATCTAGTCTACGACGAGAGTGACGCCTTAGAGACCATGTTAGCACCGGAGCAGGTTTTAAAAGTTCTTTATTTGTGGTAAAAAAAAGTACTACTTTTTGTTTTTATTATTATAATAGTTAACAAAGCTCATTATTGGCATCTTACAAAACAGCCGAAAAGCTGTAAAAATGTTTGAATGCCACGTACGTCAAGTGACCTACAAGACTAGGACCAATTGCCGGAAACTAGAATTTAAAAAAAAGATAAACATTTCTACTATAAAATATCTGAAGAGTTTTTTTTTTTGCAACATAACCCCCTAACTGCCAAAGGTCAGGACAAATTCTAAATTCTAAACAAATCTAGAAGCTATCTGAAGGTTATTTTTTGCGACATAACACCATAGCTGCCGAAGGCTAGGAAAAATTCTACATATTAAACATCTCTAGAAGCCCTCTGAAGTGCTTTTTATGGTTACACAGCTCCCTAATTTGTACTTGTATCTTAATTTTGATATTGTTTGAACCATAAATAAAGCCAATATATATTTTGTTCATAAAATTTCGGGGAGGGTTTGAACCCCAAACCTCCCTCCCCCCGTCTACGGCCTTGTACTTACCTAAAAACATCGTAGATCAAATCTTTCATTATTTTAAGTTTATACCTATTCGTGTTTGATTTCGCCTTTTTGTTTCGTTTTCTTGGTCTTGATGCACGTTGTTTTTTAGGGTTTAACCTAGCCATGTTCAATAAACACGCAAAATTATGATTTTTTTTTAGAAAATTACTAAAGAAATGCAGTAATCATGTGATATTAGATATATTTTCAAAACTTTTCAGATTTTATAAACTTTTTAATGTTCAATTTACAACCAGTAATAAAAGTGAAACTCATATATTTTTATACATTCATGAAGTTAATTATAATATTTAGATAAACAATAGGTTTAAAATCATTACGCGTTGCATGTACCAAAAGATGAGTTCCTTTGACACTTTGAATTGAAGAATAAAACTAACACTGTAAAAAATACTATCCAAGTGCCAAATTACTAGAGGAAGGAAAAAGAGATAAAATAAATATCACTAATCGTCACTCAGGTAGTAAGACGCAGCGCTAAAAAAAAAAAAATCACCTAAGGGTGAGTCATTAGTCAGAGAATGGGGTAGCACGACCCTTCCTTGGTCCGCTAGTCTGTGTTATTGGTAGGTACAGTCAAAGCAAGAAGTTTCAGGAAATGAACATAGTAAATTTATGTTTGCATTGATCAGCACGGTGTAATTAATAAAATAAAATAGTAGAGTTAGACTAATAAACCAAACAAATTTGAAATAACGACACTATGTTATACAAAATGACATAAAATTAAAGTATCGGGGTACAAAACGAGAATTACTTGTATAAGATTAAAAATTATGTAATTTTACAACCATTAAATAGCTTATAAATTAAAAACTAATTGTATTTAAAATATTGTAAGTACTTCATTGCATACATTTTATATGCATGTCTAGCTAGAATAAATTTAATACCCATACATTAACTACGTTACCTTAAAATTAGTACGTAATATAGATAAAATAGTAAGTTTGACTACTTATAACTCGAGAACTGTAATGATTTGAAATCATTGAATAAAAATGTATAGCTTATATTTATACACTTATTAAAATAATGCAATAATATTTTGATGTTTGAATAACCTTAAGGGGCTGTCTGTAGCGGGGAATTGGAGGGAGAAGATTTTGAACAGAACGTGGGGGAGGTAACTTATGCGGTTGGCGCGTGGACCTCAAGGCTTGTTATCACCGTTAATCATCATCAGTTAAGGGATTGGTACTACGAGGGTGGCTTAGTGAGATTGCACCAGTATTTGTGCAGAAAAATGTTGTGTAAATATTAATGAACGATCACAAATTGTCAAACTACCACCAGGACACTTAGCTAAGATTTGAACCCATATTTCCTAGTCAATGTAAGCCTTGTGTGATGTGATTATAACACTTTAGACTGCAAGATCATCTGTGAAGGTGAAAAATACAATGACTTTATCGTTCGTGGTAGTTTACCTAACGCTAAAAACACAACAAACGGATTTAATCGAAGACGCCCAAAGCCATCTTGATTTAATTTTACGCTGTGATTTAAGCCACTATTACATGTAATAGTATATATATATATATGACGTCAAGATAATAGTTTGGTTTTTATTTCCTCGTGCCCCACGTCTTACTGTACGTCTAGGCTAGCCAATTATATACACCAATAGGGTACGTGGAAAGTATGTCATTTGCGTGGAGGGAGAAAGGTAAACTATTTAGAAATATCACCCTTATAGCACCCAGCCAGGATTTGAACACCAACCGGATTATGAATCATGGTTTCCCCGACCACTAGAAAACAAGACAGGACGAGACTGACGTTTAGTCCACATGACCACCAATGTAGATAGTACAGATTTATATTTCCTAACATTTGCAATGATTTTTCATTCTTTACTTTAAACCACAAACAAAATGTTGTATTACGAATACAGTTTAACATTCTTGATTAAATTTAATTTTCTTATAGGTCTATGCTGTTTCTGGAATTAATGAGTCTAGGAAATACTACCTAGTAAACAAATAGTGCATATACTATAAACCACTTATTTACAAAGTTTATTTACAATCGAAAGTTGTTACAGCCTAATATCGTGAATCTTCATGAGTTAAATTAATACAATTATATAAATAAAAATTATAAAAACTTAATATAAATGAAACTTAATTCATCGTAATGTGTATGTATATTTTTTTTCAGCGTGTCTTACTACATGTCTGGGCTATCCGAATCTGTCCACACTAATTTTATTTGGATGAGGAAGGTTGAATTTAGGGGAAGTGCCCCTGAATTTGTGTGGGAAGACTTTGTAAAGCATTTAAAACCTCTTGATTGAGATTCGAATCTCAGCACCTCCATCACCAACAGACCCTCTATATAGGCCTGACAGTCCACGTAATCACAATTATTATGTGTGTAAAGCAATAAAAAGTACATAAAAACTACGCAATGTATACATACCAGCTAGTAAACAATTTTTGTTTAATATTACCTGATAAAAAATATTAACAAATTCGTATTTACTTTGGCTGGAAATCATAGTTTAGCTTTTTAAATTATAATTTTAGTTTGAGTTATGTGGACGCTAAAGTATTCTACCATTATATTTTTTGGTCTAAATGTTCTTTAGCTTAAAACATTTCAATCTGTGTCATTTGACCCCAATAATAACTATCCTGCCAAAAAAAACCATACATAAGAATGTACTTGATATATTCTTATATAAATATTTATCCCTATCAACCCTTTTCTCATCCTTGAAATAAAATAAAAGTAGATTAAGACAATTTCTAAAGGTAAGAATTTTGTGTTTGAAAAGTTTAGTAGAAATCCAATTAAAGAGTTTTTTTTAATATGCGCAAACTTAATCAGACTTTTTACTTTTTTTTTTTGCATAAATATTTCTATTTTTCTTTGAAATGTTTTATTTATGTCAAGTCCATTGTAAGCAGTGCTTTAATTTTGAATTCAAAGTTTTTTTCTTTTTGTAAGGTATTTTTATTGTGACGATAGTATTAAAAAAGTATCTACCCTGTTTGTGATAAATATCTATTTTAATAAAAGATTTGTAATTCATTTAACCCGATTATTATTTAATATCAATAGTTAAAAGATAAATATTAAACCTAATAATGACTCATTTTTTGTTTTCGTTCGCTGTATCTGTAATATAAATCCGGGCTATCCACAGTTTTAGGAGGTGTTCCCGTATTTATGTAGAAGGAAAGTTTGAAAAAATTTAGTAAAAATTATCCCAGAATAGAACCGTTCGGATCTTGATCCCTGACCTTCCAGTCACAGACAAACCAGATGAGTTGATTTTTACGTTTATTCCGCTTTCCCACTGATGCGGGGAATAAATTAATATATTTTAACTAATGGGAGAACCCACAACAAAAATTGCTGATAGCCTTCTCTAAATTATGTTTATTTTTTCGTTATCATTTTTACAATTATTACTAAGCTAACAATTCAATTCAAGTTTTAAAGTTTGACGTTTTGTTAGTGTAAGTGCACCCTCATTAGTGTGAAAAATAGGACTAAAAACTCACAATAATAAATAACAATTTTAATAGCAGCATTCAGTGAGTCCATTCAAGACTCAAACTTCAAATTTCAACGAAAGCTTTATTAGTTGTTAGTCTAGCACCTTGTACGACAGAGTAACTGAGGTAGGTAGTAATTATAATATTTAAAAGAAGTATTTCTATCGATTAATATTACAAACTTACTATAGCCGACTATTACTAATTAATTCAAACAATATTTTTAGTTTTTAAACACTCAAATGCCTTAACTCAGTCAACGACATTTCTACTATTTTTTTTTAGCACCACATCATCTTAACTGTTCAGGTTATACGTATATGTAGTAATTATGCTAACGAGCTAGGGATGAGAAAGGTTGAATTTGAGAGCGTGTACTCACATTTGCGTGGAGGGAGAGTTGAAAACAATTTTTGGAAAACCACCCGACTGAGATTTGAACCCCAATCTTCCTATCATCGGCAGTTTAGTATAATGCGAGAGTGACGCCTTAGACAATGTGGCCACCAAAGCAGGTGATGCACCTAATTGGTGAGTTAAGGAAACCCGAGTTGATTTTACAGAATGTCTTATGAAACTAATTTTGGTGAAATTAGATATTTCCCTTTCATAATGATGAAAAATGGCTGAGAGGGCTGAGTGTTATAGTTGTTAAGAATCAAGATAGTTTGTAAGCAGTGTGTTAATAAAATCAGTTGGTTCAAAAATTACACGTTAAAATAATCCATAAAAATTAAATAAAGTTTTTAAATAAGGGCTCGCATAAACGGATAACTTTATCTGCCGTTAGCAGTTTGATGGACACGAGTCAGCGCGATAAGGGATGATAAATAAATGGCGTCATATACCTCGTATGGTCGCCGTTTAATTGATGACAGAAACTCGCTCAATAAACAAGACGTACCCTGCTTCCTCACTAATAGGATAAAATTGAACGTGGGATGAAATTTGCCTGGACCCACTTTAAAAAAAAAAAAAAAATTTGAATGGTTGACGTGGATTTATCGGGTCTACATTGCTAGGTTGGGGGTGGAAGGGTGAGAAGGGGGAGGCGAGCTATTATTATTAAGTGCTGGTGGACAACAATAGCCATTATTCCCATGGTTCCCATTAAGAATGGCTAAATAATAGAATTAATTAAAAACTGAATTCATGCAATCATAAATCAAACGATCGCGGGATTCCTTTATTTTATGTGTTATCAGTGGCAATGCAAAACCTTTTAAGTATAAGCTAAAGCCATCCACCCCACTAAACAATATAATACAAGCTCTACACTCGCTCCTTAATCAACCAGTCTCAATTTAGGTAGCCTCCTGATTCCGAACAGTCCTGATTGCGAACAGGTCAAATTGCAAACATGAGATCTTTAATATATGGCGAGGAACCCAGATTGCGGACATGCCATGTTGCTATGCCATCCCGCCTCTAATTTGATTATAAGGTTGGCCCAAGGGGGACTAGCAGTCGTACGTTCTTTCAGCATCGTCAATCTTGATTTAACTAAATTACAAACACGAGTTAGGTTAGGTTAGGTTAGGCTAGGTTAGGTTAGGTTAGGTAAGGCTAGGTTAGGTTAGGTTAGGTAAGGCTAGGTTAGGTTAGGTTAGGCTAGGCTAGGTTATGCTAGGTTAGGTTATGCTAGGTTAGGTTAGGTTGGGTAAGGCTAGGTTAGGTTGGGTAAGGCTAGGTTAGGTTAGGTTAGGTTAGGGTAAGATTGGTCAGGAGGAATGCCCCGGTGGCTGATGGGTTCTGCCAGTAGCCCCTTCCGCCCGTGTCACTACCCTCACGTAGGAATTCCCGTGAATTTATATTTTACCTGTTCGCGATCTGGACATTGGATACTTAGATGGCTATTATATTTTTGGGTATGTTAGTAATTTGGAAAAATTTTGCCCTGTTCGCAATATGGACTGTTCGAAATCAGGTTACAACCTCAACCTAAGGCCTAAGGCAAAAATTAAAAAAAGAAGCATTTTTTTCAAATAATATTATTTTCACCTTGTAAATAATATTCAAAACTAAAATTGCCCTAAAAGTAAAAATATTAAAGGTCATTCCTTTTAACTGGTAGAATTGAAGAAGGGGTCAATCCTAAAACCCCTTTCGGTGGTTGAATGGTCCAAGGCGTCAGTATCGTAATAGAATGGAGTGCTGATTACAGGGAGCTCATGGTTCAAATCTTGGTCAGGGGTGCTGGGGACAGTTTAAAAAAATCGTTTCCCACACTCCCTCCACTAAAATTCGGGTACATTTTCATTAAATTTAACGTTTATCATCCCTTTTCAGTTTTAATTCCATGGATTTGATCAAGTATATTTACAACTTACCTAGTTCTACCTATCCAGTCCCAGATCTTTTTTTTTTTTGTTCATTCCATAGAGTTTGGTCTTTAAATTTATCCAAGTCATAAATTAGACTTCCAGGATTAAAATATTAATAAAGAGACCAATAGAAAGGTAAAAGTAGGTTCATGAACTATCCCCCTCTCCCCTTTGAGGTCATTCAGCGTCGAGGTCACCCCACCCTTCCAACCACCGCCTTAGTTCACCTGCCAGGTGCGCGGTGCGGCCATGTTGCATCGATCCACGCGCACAGTGTCCAAGATGGCGGCCCGCCCTTAGCAACATCAATAATAACGCCGCGTGGTCGCGTTACGTGCGTGACCTTGCCATAACTTCCTCGGTATAGCGTCGAACGTAGTTCGGGTGGGGTGGGGGGGGGTTCTTGAGTCCCTCGGGGACTCTGGAAACTCTCACCTTTACCTAAGGGTGGGAACAAACATACCTGTCTCTTAAGGGAGGAAAACCCCAAACCTAGAAGTCTATGCGTCATTCACAGTAGTAATAATTTATATAGTGCTATATCACCCACTCAACCAATTAGGGCTGCAGTTCAATTTTCATAAAAATGACTTTTTAGAAATAATTTTTACAGAATCATTATTATTTGCACACAAGTTGATAGCTTTTTATTATTATATTAGTGTTGTTTTTTAGGATATCTATCAAAAAAGAGGTCCGCATATATCATGACTTTAAGCATGAATATGTGAAAGTATATTATCAGGTTTTATAGCCGTCAGATAAAGCCCTTTCTATTAAAATTTGACTCTGTATGGTGTCCCACAATAACTGAGACTCAACGTAGGCAATCACCCCTCACCCACAACCCTAAGTACCCTAGTATATAAGGATGCATAATAGTGTAGACACAACGCACTCAATCCCTCCTCACCTCCTATACAAAGTAGAGCTATGTGAAGTCCCTTAATAGTGGAGACCCAACGTAAACAATCACCCACTTCCCTAAGTATAGATATATGGTGTTTCATATAAAAGAAACAATATAAATAATCACCCTTATCCACTCCACTAAGTAAAGATATTTCGTGTGACATATTATTAGAAAACCAATATAAATAATCACCACGTATACACTCCACTAATTAGAGATATATGGTGTCCTATAGTATTATAGAAACAATATAAACAATAACCCCTATCCACTCAACTAAATAGATCTGTAATCTTTTTGTCTCAAATTGTACTGTACATGCTCTTAAACACATTATATCCATTATTTTCATGATTACTATGTAATATTCTTGCTTACGTGACAAGATTATTAGTTGAATGGATAATATTTCATATACAAATAAAATTAAAGGTTTTAAATAGCAAAAATATTTGGTTTAGGCTACTCGCGAAGCCACAGTGTCAGAAAATACTAATAACTGTCAGTAAGCAGTGAGGTAGTCTTTTCATTCTTCCTTACATTGTTTAGTTTGATTTTCATGAATTGGAATACTATATTACAAACCCTAATTTTTATAGTAAGCCAACTTTGTAAAGCCAAAATTGATTGAAATGTCACTGAAATTTGGCATTCTAGAAATATATCTTACCAGAATTATTATAAAATTTATCTAAAAGTTACTTCTTTCTACTGTTTTACTAAATTTATTATAAAGTTTATCTAAAAGCTACTTTTGTACGCATCATTGTATAATTTCACTTTATATTATTAATTAAATAGACTAAGATGGTAAGTAAATACATTTAGTGTAATTTTTTGTTTTTATTACTGTGGCAATATGGGTCCATTTGTAAAATAACGCTTATTATGGAAATCAGACGTAACCTGTATAAGTGATTATTGTAGCATTGACCTTCCGTTGAGTCAATCAATATATTTACATTGATGGAATTGTAATAATAAAGGTATAATTTATAGGAAATTTTCATAAGTGGTGGACGAAAGGAGAAAATTAGTTATTCAAAGAAGCATTTCCATGACATTCGGAATTCAAACTTTTACCTCACCTTCCCCAACAAACCATACATCCGCTCTTCTACCGGTTCGTTTTATGTTAGTTTTATGTTTGATGACTCGTCGCTGTTGGTATGATCTAAGGCAGGAGTTACGAAACTATTAGGACCAAAGGAGCCCTTACACTCGAAACAATACATTCTAGAGCCCTTATAAAATTTGCTGCACTAATACTATGTATATTCAATAGTGACAATTACGTTTTACAAGAATAAAAGTGTAAAACAAATGGAAACTCTCACATGTTCTGGCTGCTACTTTGACAAATATCCTTTATTGAGATTTGAAAAAACTTGCCAATCCTAATTACTTATGCTATTTTACAGTGTGAAAAACAAAATATTTTTTTTTTCTAAAATTGTCTTGGTATGTTGGTACATTGCCTTAACTCCTATTGGTAGCGACACGGCCAACGGTATACTGGCTGGCAAGGCAGTCTCTACAGTAGGGATGCTGGTTTGTACAGTAGCCTCATGGCTTCTTTGGTGCTGACTGACAGTTCACCGCTGACTTCTGACAGTCAACATTTAGGTATATACCTAAATTTTGACTGTCAGAAGTGACATCTGCTAAACATTTGTTTTTTGCAGATCATATGGTTCGGCGTAGGGATACATAATTTGGTCTGGTAGCTTTTCAAAGCCATCAGCTGTCAGCTGTGAGCTGTCAGTCAGCACCAAAGAAGCCATGGGGCTGCTGTAGGAACAGTTCAAGCACGCTCAGTGTAGGACTGGGCGACGGTACGGTTATATTTGGGGTACAGGCCCCTACTGGATAAAATGTTAACACCAATCAGTACAGCATCCTTACCGTAAGCAGCAAATACTGTCATGGGTGCGGGTTAGATCAAGGCTAGCTACCTGGTCTACTATATCTAAAATTACTACAAGAAACTGTGAAATAATCAAAAGAAACTAAAATGGCGTCACTGAGACTGATATAACCATGGCGGAGCCCAAGGCCTCCACGGAGAACATTTTGAAAAACGCTGGCCTAAGGTGGCGTTCTCGCAATATACTGATTTGTTGGTGAAGAGGATATCGGGGTTTTAATCTCTTCTGGATGTGTTGAGGGTGTATTTTATTCCTAAATGTTTTCCCACTTTTATTATGCATAAATATTTGTGCATTTCCTCGAAATTCTACCTTTCCCATAGGTACAATATCAGTGTGTATAAGCGAATAGCTAAAAACGGGTAGACATATGTGGAGTAAAAAAAAATAATGATCAGTTTAGTGGAAATGTTTATTTTGTGATTTTAATGCCAACACTATATCTTTGCATGCATGACCTCACCAATATAATCATCTTACCAACTAGCCCAATGTGTATATGCACGTGTGCTTCTTTGGTTTTGTTAGTTTTTTTTATTTTTTTTTATTTTTTTTTAGCACCACGTCTTACTACCCATTCGGGTTATACACTTAAGTACTAATTACACTAATGGATTAGGAATTGGAAAGGTTGAATTTAGAGGAAGTGAACCCGCATTCGCGTGGAGGGAGAGTGGAAAACCATTTAGGAAAAACCACCCCCAGTTCACCCGACCGAGATTCGAACCTCGATCTCCCCGTCCTCGGTGGTCTGACTCAACACAACTGGCGCGTTAGCCAACTACGCCACGGAGGCGGGTGTTTTGTTAGTGTTCATCCAGATATTAATATGTAGAATTGAGCTGGAATGTATGAAAACACATCATATGTGAGTCCTGCTGTGTGTTTGTTGTACACAATAGAAATAAATTTAATATAAAAACTCAGAAGAGATGTATGGATCAATAAAATGCCATGAATAGACAAAGGAACAAATGCACCATAGGGGTGTACTTCCTTTAAATAACCCATCTCATCACTACCACCTGTTATGAGCAATTATAGCCATTGTATTAACCATATGGCTACCAATTAAGAAACCTTACTTGGTTCATCTCTTGTTTGAATTAATATAGTTTGAAAGAAGGTAGACAGACATAACATTATAACTGGTGTTGCCAAAGGCAAAAGAGATAATACTTGTTTAACTCTTATGTCCAATAATATGGTTATAAACTGTTGTATTTAGAGGGCTGGGGTGAAAAAATAGTTTTTCGTTAAGTGCATCCACGTTAGTGGTAAGAGGGAGGAAAACCCAAGTGATAATTAACGCGTGGAAAACTTTCCCATCACCGTTATGGTAACATATTGCGAGGCTGAGGCCTTAGACCATATGAACAACAGTTTGTATGCATAATTATAAAGCATATACGCCCTACATTGTGTGATCACTGAATGCATAGTATATAAGAAACGTTGGCATTTAATTTTGCGAGCCCTTTAAACAAACTAAGGAAGCTTTGATAAAAAAATATTGTATGTTATCAGCACAAAGCAGGCAGACAAGTGTTAAAGTACAGGAAAACAAAACCATAAGGAGCTGTTTTTATTTATTAAAATGGCTAATCTGGCACTTCTTGTATAGTGATTACAATGCAAGATAGCAATTCCCAATTTCCATTTCCCCCTGCTGGCCCTCCCCTTTCACTATTTCTAACAGGAAACTAGGTACTCAACGCTTAAGTCTACCATGTTCTATTCATTTTCCACCTCTTCTCGCCTTCTACTCCCCTGATGATGTTGAGTTGTCCGTCCTTGCCAGAAACCCCTCTTACTATAGATACCACCCCACCCAACCCATCGTCAAATGGGGAGTGAGGAGGTAAAGAGTGTCTAGAATGAATAGGACTAGAGAGAAGCTTTGAAGAGATCTTCAGGAAGTGGAGGATGATGACGACATCAAGAAAGCTGGGCATAGCTGGAGAGTCATCTGTCTAAGGACGCTGGCCCCGCCACAGGCACTGTTGGATGGTAGGGAAGGGGTATAGGGTTAAAGAGATATTCACCCTTAAAACTTCTCTTCCACCCTTTTCGCAACACTTGCCTTGATGAACCACCGCGAGCAATGAAGGTGCAATGTCAGACCTCAAAGATTGTCTCTCTGGCTTTAAGGATTTATTTTTGTATACTTTGGAGGAATAGATGGTGGGTCAACTTCAAATCATCTTGAGGCTGTTATAGTTCAGTCATATTAGGGTTTTACCTGGAAATAATTACCCAAAAGGAAGACATTGCACATGCATAGTGCTAGTGTTTAATAATAACATACCAAAAATCAACACTAGTGCATGCTGTACTACGGCTGCCATCTTGGAAAATGGTGGCTGATATTTGGTTTTTCAGCAATATCTCATGAGTGGTTGGAAATATAAAAAATTTGTTACTAATAATTATTTAAGAAAATTAAATATTACATATTTGTAATGATCCCCAATTTTGTATATCGTCAACGGTTACCGAATTCTAGGCCAAAGAAGGGGGAAAATTTGTTTTTGGCTTCATCATGATGTAAAAGTTGGATTATAAATGACGAAAAATGCCTTTTTAAACTTTAAACTTTATTATTTATTCACCTTCCCTTATATTTTATTGAAATCATGTCTTCAAAAAATATGTTATTTATTTCATCCATCGATATCCCAACACCTCGTGGCTTAGTAATTATTTCTTTGTCTTCTGAATACCTATGAAAAGTTACGAAAAAACCCTTTCTGGGCCCAAAAACATCACGGTGAAATATATTTAGGTTTCTGTTGGGGCTTCAAAGAGATTATAAAACTCTAAATAGCTCGATTTGCTTGGGCAGCTGGTTACACTGATAAAAAAACATTTCAAACCATTAGTCCTAAATGCCTTTTTTATTTGTATCCTCGTTTACAAACTATTACTGCATTAGTAAGTTGTTGACATCTCGCTTGCTTTCAACGAATATAAAACTCAGAATAAACCAAACAAAATTTTGGCGGCTATTCTCTATGGGCGTGAAACTTGATTTCTTACCTAGAATTATGAAAACCAATTTAGGGTGTTTAAAAAAAAGTGCTTAAAAAGATACTGGCTTCAAAAAAGAATGAAGGTATTGGGAAGTAGAGGAGATTACTTAATGATGAGTTACATACCCTGTAATAATCACAAGACATTGTTAAGATAATCAAGTCTCGTTTATTATGGTGGGCAGGAAATGGAGCACAAATGGAAGATTCTAGAACCTTGTCCAGCGTATTGGCTGGTAGATCCAATGGGAAGAGACCATTGGGAAGACTTAGACGCAGATGGGAGGATAACATTAGAATGGATATGAAAGAAATAGGGTATAGTGAGGTGGAGCGGATAGAACTAGCTCAAGATAGGGCTAGGTGGTGTACTTTTGTAAGTACGGCAGTGAACTTTCCAGTTCCTATTGCTATAGAATAAGTAATAATCGTACATGTAGAGATTTTAATTTTAATTTCAAATGGTCTATTGATATATTTAAAAATGGTTTTCTTGAAAGCTTTTTGATGATAAATACTAACATCTTCTAATCTTTACAACCTAAATAGTTTGAGATTTGTTTATACATAACTGGTTTTTGTAAATTTGGTACTTTTAAATGGTTTAAACAATTTTGTTAAAAATTTGTATATGAATAGTGTTTATTGTGATTAACAAGAAATTGGTTTTGTTTTTCTGAGGAAAACTAATTTAAGGATGATTTACTGAAAACTTTTTTTTTGTTACAATCTATAATAAACTATAGGCCTATAAGAGATTTAACGATTGTGTCATCCTATTTATTTATCTTATTTGTACTTTTGTTTTCAATTGAAACTCAGAAACTTGTTGAATATTTGTAAAGAGATTTTAAACAATTAATATTTCGTTTCTAAGAGTAATTTAAATGATATGTTAATTTTTTCTAAATTGTTTACAGGAGTGTGAGGTTCTCTTAAATATCCACAGAAAAGCATGAGTTAAAAAAAAAATTGGGAACCACTGGTCTAGATTCTAGATTATAATATTAATGTGAACATTAATGTATTTAATTTTTGTTTATAAGACATAACATTTATATAAACTACCTACAAAAACAAAATATAATACTAGCTTAGAATAAAAGTTTACTTTTCCATTCATTTTCCAGAAAGCTAGTCAAAGTGTAATATTACAATTATGTTTTAAATCTCGTCTCCCTTTTTTTTTGTTGCAAGCAATTTTGAGGATTTTTTTATTTTCCAACCCTCCTCTCCCTGGCCCCTATCTGAAGAAAGAGAGCTCTCTCATTAATGTGTAATTACAGTACTACGCTTGGTTTGACTTTCAGCTCGAGATGCTACTGAAGAAGACTTTCTTCTCCAGAGAAGCAGAAACTCTGCCAAAAACGAGGGATGGAATCATATTATTCCTGTTGAGAATGTTCACTTGAATAGATGACGCTTTATCTCATTTCAGCTAGTTTTGTGTTTCAATATTTGAGTGCAAAAATTAAATCAATACCCGGACTAAAAAACTAGCTTAACCTCTCGCAGTACGTTTAACACTATAGGCTCATTTTGTTAGGAAGAACCGTATATGGTAGTTACTAAAGTTACTAATATAATTTAATATATATATATATATTAAGTCCTGCTATCCGAAACTGTAATTATTGATAGATATTATCAATAGCCACGAAATAACACAAATAATATTTCAAAATATTATCAATAATGGCCACAAAAAATATGTTTGGATGTTCTAAACTGTTCTTGCAACAAAAATAAGTGTTTACTTATCCAGTCCTAGCAGCCCAATCACCTAAAGATACTTACTGATTTCATAGCAGGACGGACTCCTATACAAATATCATCTTTGTCAGCACCTTTCAGAATCGAAGCCGTGCCACATCAATCTGTGGTCAATCGCTCTAACAACTTAGCCAATGATATGGTATTTAATATTAGTACCCGCTTACCAGTTACTTTAATAACCCTACTACTCACTTCAGTGGCCGCGTGGCCTAACGCGCTACTCTTGCAGTAGACTAGACCGCCAATGACGGGGAGATCGAGGTTCTAATCTCGGTCGGGTGTACTGAGGGTGGTTTTTCCAAAATTGTTTTACACTCTCCCTCCACACAAAATGTGGGTACACTTCATCAGATTATACCTTCCTAATCCCTAAAATCATTAGCGTAATTAGTACATAAGTATATAACCCGAAAGGTAGTAAGGCGCGGTGCTAAAAAAACCTACTTATAGGTGTGTACGTTTCCCCAAACATATGAAGACAAATGAAGGCACGCAGGCAGAGTAGGGATGGTCATGTGGTACGTATGAGTGATGACACGCGTGTATACAAAGTCTTAGTTGAGAAACCTGAAGAAATAAGATATCTTTAGATCTAGAGGTTGATGGGAGAATAAATGTTAAACATGTAGCTGAAGGATGTTGTGTGTCAAGTTAGGGATTGTATTGAGGTGTCTCAGTATAGGGTCAAATGGCGAGATCACATTCTGGCGGCCATTAACCATCGATTTCTTTACGGTCATTCATCCATCAATATTTTACTGCATAATTTTAACAAGTGTGTAGTTATAATCTATAAATAATAATTCGATGATTTAAAATCATTACATTTCACGAATTATAAGGTGTGAAACTTGCTATTTTTATGCTTTTTGCATAACAGTTTTAAAAATTAGGGTAAAATATTTAACGTATGGTGCTGAAATTTACTATTACTGGACATTCATATGAGTTGTGCAAAATGAAACGTTCATATTAATAATATTAATAATAATGATATAATATTTCATTCCTTAGTTTGTGCGTATCTTTATATAATCAATTCTATTCCCATCATTGATACCTCTTGGAATAAACTGGAAGTCAAGCATCCTACATCGCGTCACGTAAATCAAGTAAGATGCTTATTTTTATTAATGGCTTTATTTGAGATATTTAACGTACACTTTCTGAATCAACTGTTTATATTCACGCAATACATTAAAACTGACTATTCTAGAACAAACACAACAGCTAGTGCTCCGTCTGTTGATTCGTCACAATGAAAGCGGAAGAAACAATTTAACGAGAAACATTTTTATGAACCATGTTAGAATCGAATCCGGGACCCAGAGTTTAGTAAGCAGACACGCGACCAACTGAGATAAAGGTGTCGGCCATTGAAGTAGTTACCGTTGTATTTGACATGTGAAAGAATAATATTAATAAAAGAGATGCCACAGTGAAAGTAGGTAGACATATTGAAAGAAAGGAGACAAAGAAACCAACTAGGTTGTAGGAACGCGTCCCACGATTCTTTCAACACGCGTAATCCAGGATTAGAGAGAATCAAGATGTCTCGATTCCCGGTTATTCTACTGGAACAGGAGTGTCGAGGGACGAGTTGGAAGAGGAAGATAAAAAGGGGAAGAGGTATAAATGGACGACAGAGGAATACAGGGATTTCAAGAAAATATCGAGGAAATAGGCGGGAAAAAAAAAACGGGCCAGTGAAAAGCGATAGAAATAAATGGCGACTGAAGCAGAAATACATAATAGGACGAGGGAATGAAATGTGTTAAAGGGTGTAAAATGAAAGATTGGCACAATAATAAGCCACATAGATGGTCACATGGTGTAAGACGCCAATCTCAAAATGTACTAGACCTATGGTGATGGGAACCCTAAGGTTCAAATCCCAGCAGGGTGTACTTTGAAAGTGTACTAACCAAGGTATTTCATATAAATATATATATATATAGGTCTATATACTCAAATGTGGGTGCATTTACTATCAATTCTTCTTTATTCATCCCTGTCTCATTGGTACAAATATGCTGATAGCCCAGTTGGGCAGTAAATCTGGTACACATAAAAAAATATAGAATTTATATTTTCTCATGTAGTCACTTAAATTTTAGAATTTTTTTTAGAAAATATGTTATAAATAAGCTAACCTTAAATTAATTTGTGTGTAGTGTTATTTTTCAGGTAAAAGACTCTTCAGTGGCCCAGTTCGAACAAAATAATCAAAAGCCTTTTACTAAATATTTGCGAATTCTCTAACATCAAATGTTGATATGCTACTCTTTGTTTTAGAGCTATAACAAAAATCAAGATCTCTCCTTGAGGTATGACCATATTACATATAAATATAGAATTCTAACGAAATTCTTCAAAAGGTTTGCGTTTTAGTCCAAGCAACAGCCAGACATGAGGACAGTCAAAATAATTGTTAGACCCCCTTCGTTCTTTGAAATCGGGTGAACGTAAAACTCTAGAGTTACTGAGTTACATATATTTACGACTATAATACTTTTTCTATGTAAGAAAGTAAAACATACGGGAATGCTTAGTGAAAGTTACATGTTTACATTGACAATCTGAGTAAATAGAATGGGAGTGGGGAAATAGGGGTTAAGAAGGAAGGATTTCTTTACTGTACAACCACTTGAAGAAAGAGAATAAGTAATCAAGTTGAGAAGATGTTGAAAAATAGGAAAGGGGACGAATAATTGTAGAAGGATAAAATAAGATCAATTCTAGTCTTTACAACTCAATGGGGAGTCTCGTCAGAGGCAAATTCTTCAAGACACACAAATTGCTTTTAACTCAAAAGGAATATATATAGGTTGGCTATAACTAAATAAATAATTTATAATATATTATTAATCAAGTGTCCTCCAAAGTTATCATCACTTGAGTCCTACAGTTTATAATAAAACCTTAGTTACTGTAATAAGAAGTGTAGATTTTCCCTAAACATTCAGATTTTACTGAAATTGGTTAAATTATGTTGGTGTCATAAAAAAACCTCCGTGGCGGGAACACGCAAGGGAGTTGTACCAACCGAATGGCCGCCACTATTAGCGATGATAGTGCCAACATTTGCGGATAGAGGGTTTCATGTTGTCACCACAACGATTCCTCCAGCCATTAATTTCAGTTTTCTAGACCATAGCTACTTTTTGTTCATTCAAGTAATTCATCAATTGTCTTCAAAAGGCTTTTTTTTTACCCAGTTCCAGACCCACCACTGCTTCACAGAAATTTTTTTGATGCGCCTATAAAGGAATTAATTATTTTAAATGTTGCCAGACATTTTATATTAATAGTATATTACACATTATATTTATTGTATTCAAATTGGGCTAGGTATTAATCTTTGATTTAATTATCTAGTGAAAATATCTACACCAACATATTTGCAATCAATGATTCTCAGATAAGATTTTTTTTCTCAAATTATTATTACCCATCCAGGCTATTCACATAATTACATTAATGAAATATTGAAAGCAGAATTTAGAAGAAATCTCATTCATGTGAAGGTAGCGTGGGAAACGGCTTAAGAAAAGCATTTCAATATATCCAGTCAGAATTTGAGCCACAATCTCACCATCACTGAAAAACAAGAGCAGACCAGACTTGGAATTTTGTCAGTGTGTCCACCGATGAGAATCATTGTAATTTAAACACTTGAATATTTCTAATAATCATCATTCCATGGTTACAGATTTTTTCTTTTAGTTAAGTTAACAGTGAGAAGTTTGCTCACTAAATGAACGTCTTATGTTAAATAAAAACTCAAGAACGTGTTGATGATCATAACATCAAATATATTGACCTAGAACTAAATAAGCGTATCAAAAATAGTACATAAATTGATGGAAGATAGCTGATCAACGGATTCTGTTTTTAACATTTCAGAGGATAGTTTTTAAATGATCATTTTAAGACGTTGATTTTTTATAGCTGTAAAATAACAAATACTTTATATTTTACTAAAAATTTATTTAAATACAATTATTGCTTCATAATAACTATCAATATTAAATACTTTTCTCATCGAGGTATATTAAATGAGTTAATTGCATTGGTGAGATTGTGGACTAAACGTAAATCTCGTCTAGTTTGGATGTATTGAAACTGGAAAGTCTAGGATTGAATCCCAGTTGGGTACATTGAAGGTGGTCTTTTCTATTGCTATTTCCTTTCACTTCCACGAAAATTCAATTATATTTTGTATCAATTTTCACTTTCCCATATCAACGATTCCCAGATTACCAAATAACCCCAATATTTAATTTAGTTTTTTAATCATTGCAACTTATAGCTAATTACAGGTTTATATTCATTCATTTTACCCAACAGATTTCCTGCTTTGGATGTTAATACTTTATCAATATATTTATATTATACTAACAGAAGTACCCAGAATTGCGTGGTTACCCTTGGCAACACATTTATTTGCTTTGAAAAGACATAAAAAACTCAACATTTTATTTCTTCAAACTTAGTTTTAAATTAATTTAAAAAAATCAATTCAAATTTTAAAATTCTAGCTTCTAGGTGCACATATTCGTGGACAAGGGCTACTGATTTTTAAATTTCAGACTTATGATTGTGGTAGATATCAAGCAATGCTCATGATAGACACATACGCTCTTAATTTTATTAACATAGAATATAGTTAGATAAGCTATAATTAGTAATTTCACTTGTAATTGTGATTCAAAGTAAATCTTAAGCTTATATGTGTACTTTATTAATATATTTTACATTAACACAATGCTCTTATTTATCTGTTAATTCATATATTAATAACTATTTAAAATTATATATACACAATTTTATCTTAATTTTTATACCTATATTGTGTATTGCCATAAGCTTACACTTGACGTGAATGGTGTATCTTTACATCTACTAAATACAATAAATATAATTATATTTAAGTATTTGCTTTATTTTCTTATCCACTTATTTCTTCAAGTTACATATTAAAAGTGTTTAGTTATTATTATATAAATATTTTTACAATCATATTTTAAGTATTAAAATCACAGAATATTTTTTAAAGCTTAGTAGGCCTATGTCCAGACAAACTTTAACAAATCATATTCTTATTAAAGATCATACAAAACCATTTGATGCAATTAAATGCTAATAGCCCAGTTAAGACACGGTGCTTGATTACACTACTTATTTAGAATATACTTTTTTTTTACCGCATGTTAATAGCTATTCAGGCTATACGTAAAAATTAACTACTATAGTAAATTAAGGAAGATTAAATTATAATTTTATAGAAAATATTCACGCATTTCCGTGGGGGGAGAGTGGGAAAACATTTTGTAAAATCACCCTAAGTACACCTGACTGGGAATCAAATCCTGATCTTCCTAGTACTGGCAATTCAGTCTAACGTGAAAGTGATGCGTTATAATATTCAACCACTGAAACGGCAAAAACATTTTAAACCATTATTAAAAGTTAAAATACCCGGTTTGATTTAAACTATAGTCTCGTGACATTTTAATTAAGTACGTGCTATCTTTCCCCTAGAATGTACTGTACATTATACAAACACTAATATTCTGTTGACTACTAACAGGATAAGGTATGGGTGTGGGGGTGAAAGGGAAGTAGGGGTAGTTTGAGAATACAGCCTTCCTAATTACAAGCCCTTCCTTCTATCCATATCGCATGCATAATCAAGATCGAGCCCTTATTCCTAAATATTATATTTATTAATAAGATATCGCTAAACGACAAACAAAGCTACAACAATGGAAAGCTATTGCTTTGTAAACGGGCAGGCTAAATATGATCTACCTTTGTGCGCCATGCAAAGAGAAAGGTAACCAAACCGCTCCGTCACAAGTAAGATAATCCCAGATTATGATGAACTTTCAACACAGTAAACAGAGAGGACAGAAGAGAACTCCTTGCAAGTTATATACACCAAACATCAAACATTATATCACCTCCTCCCCCCCCCCTCCCCCCACCAACCTTCATTACCCCATACACCGCGTCAGGTCAATCGCAGAAAATCCATCAGAGAATTCAAACATTTACTGAAACCATGTACCGAAACGTAGGGGGCGTCGTCACGTGAAGCAAGAAGGTGGAGGGTTTCTGCGGCCTTCTTGTCAACCAAACTTTCACGAACATGAATTTATAACCCGAACCTCCATCTACCACACCTCTCTTTTACCACAGCCTCTCCCTTCTCACATAAAACGTATGTACCTAAGCCACGTTCCTATTAGGTCACACACTTCCGTATCGAAAGGATGTGCAAATATTTGGCGCGTGTGATTGCAAGAATGGTTGAAACGTTGTCATGTCACCTTTCTGGAAAGCTGAGAAGACTTGAAAGGCTCTAACTCATTTCTGGCCTCCACAAGGTATATAATTCACTTCTTTGTGGATTGTGTATTATTTCTTGTAGGGGTGTGCGAAGCTTAGAAACTTCGACTTGGCTTCGAAACAAATTCCAGCTTCGAAGCTTCACCAATAAAAAATATTGATGGCTAAAATACTTAATTTATTTTCAATTATTGCCATTAGGAGCTGTTTTATATTTTACAAATTAATATTTATATGGGAAAAACCCGCCTCGGTGGCGTAGTTGGCTAACGCGCTAGTCGTGTTGAGCTCGACTGCCGAGGACGAGGAGATCGAGGTTCGAATCTCGGATTTCCACTCTCCCTCCACGCAAATGCGGGTTCACTTCCTCTAAATTCAACCTTCCCAATTCCTAATCAATTAGCGTAATTAGTACTCAAGCGTATAACCCGGACGGGTAGTAAGACGTGGTGCTAAATAATAATAATAATAATAATAATATATGGGAAAAAAACTGAAGTAATTTAACTGTGAATTGTGATAATAGCATAATTAGTCAAATTAACACGGACTCTTACAAACAATGGTGCAATAATAAAATATCTTCCAAGTAATATTAGTGCATTTAATTATATAAATAACCACAATATAATATTTTTTCAAGCATAAAACAATTAAAAGAAAATATGTGAACTTCGATTCGCTTTCGAGAATATTTCATATATTCAATTCGAGCTCACTTCGAAATGAAAAAGTGGACTTCGCACAACCCTAATTTCTTGTATTGAGATTTATAATATTATTTGTCCCTTGGACAAGATGGAATAACCAAACAATATCATAAATTTAATGTTTTATTTGTAATGAATTTCTTGAAAGATGAACAGAAATATTTAATTTGATCCCTTTTTCAAATACCTTTAATATACGTTCTTTAAATACACGACATCTTCCCAATCATTGATTTCTCTGAACGGTTCTTACAGCCTCCTCTTACTTACATTTTGCTATGCGCTAGAGCAGTGGTTCCTAAACTGTGGAATGCGTACCACCAGTGGTATGTAAAATTATCCCCGGTATTTCACCGTGAGAAACCAAACAAATCCAGCAAATTTAAGTCGGAAAAAGAGTCTTTCATCAAATCTTATAAATATATTCGAACCAAGTCCAACCAAAATTAAAGTAAATTTAAACAGTGTACTGGAGGGGTGGCGACAATGATTCAAGCTCAGACAGTCGGTGCAGCCAAGTAATCTGTATATTTATATAACTGGGAACAATTAAAAAATATACGAAACAGTAAATATTCAACATTATCTTGGGGGTTCTCCAAATTACGAAAATTGTCAGGGTGGTGCGCCAGTCAAAAAATTTAGGAGCCGCTGCTCTAGAGTCTGAGTGAATAATACTGATAACAATTTTTACTTTCTCGTTATTTTACAGGTAGAGAAAGTATTGTGATGATCAAAAAAATTGAACTCGAGATTTTGACGAATCTTGACGTTTCATGACCCCCTGAATCCGAAAAAGTTGTTTTTGAATTTCCGTTTATCTGTTTCTACCTCTAACTAGAAACTAAATTATTTTACTGGTCGGGCTAAAACTTGGTATTTAGCGTTTTCATAGGGTTGCCCCGGGGGTTTTTTGGAATTGGATAGCCAACCCTAAAATTAAGGGTAGTTTACTGAAGGGCAAAAATCGATTTTCTCAAAATCGGCTCTAACGCTTTTGATTAAAATTCGTATCTAGGCGTTGATTAAGATTATAAATAAACTAGCTATTTTCATTTTCCCATGTAAATGACTTTTAGGGTACTTTACAGAAGTGAGATTTCAGTATCTCTTCAAATATGTGATGTACTAAATAACTTATCATTGGAAAATTGTAGTACTATTAAAAATTAAAAACTAATATACGAAATATAATAATACTAAGAAAATAATTATTTTCACATAGCTTAATATTAGTGACTTTCAACCTTTGCCATAGAAAATATTCTTCTAGCTTTCAGCTACCACCACTCCAACCGTGGATCGACTGTAATAATACTTCCCCGTGAGGCGCTTTACTCAAACAAAAACAATAGGCTAAATTATTGAGACAGGAGGAGTTATTCCTACGCCAGCAAGTTGTACTAGAATGGTGGACAATGTAAGATCCGTGAGGTCAGAGGCTCATGTTTGAATCCAGACTAGGTGAAATTAGAGACATCTATTTTCAAACCAATGTAAATGCATTTCCTTTTATTGTGATTCTGGTATTTACTTAATTATATTAAGTAGTTAAAAATTATGTTTTCACGTTTCACTACCCTTCCTGTCCACACGTAATTTAATATGCAAATAGGGTAGGGATGAGCCATGCAGAATGTAGAAGAAATAAACCCGTATTTTGGGGACGGAAGAGTGATCTATTTAAGGATAAACCACCCTCAGTACACTCGGTCGGAATTGAAGCTCCAACTTTCCCGTCAATGCCGAAATAGACAAGACAAACTTGGCATTTTGTTCTTGGGCTCACCTATATTTCAGTACATTCTCATGCAGAGGTTATTAACACCCCGTGTAAGATGGTAAACTATTTTTTAGAACTGCGTCTTACTAACCTTTCGGATTATAAGCTTATGTATTAATTACGCTGATGGTTTTAGGGATAAGAAAGGTTTTATTTAGTGGAATGTACCAGAATTTTCGTAGAGGGACAGCGGAAAACTATTTTGGAAAAAAACCCTATCACACCCAACCGAGATCTGTCATCGGTGGTCTAGTCTAACAAGAGAGTAGCGCTTTAGACCATGCTTCCACTGAAACGGGTATGATAAAGTTAATTAATATAGATGCACTCCCATTCGTGTTGAAAGTTGAAGGATAGTTATAATTTCAAACTGAGTACGCTTGAATTTTCTTGTTTTTTTAACAGTAAGTAACATTTAAAAAGAAACACAAATGATATAGTGAAATGAATGAAGTAGATAAATAAAGCAGTAGTGAAACAATAAAATAATGTCACTGCTATAATCATACACACAATGATTGTCGTCAATAGTTAAAAGAATCAGAAAATAAAAACTTAATTTCAAAATGTTTATAAATTTTTAAGAATATTTAACATTTGAGTTGACCTCAATGGTCTTGGTGTAAAGTGCTGGCCAGCCGGATCGACGGATTTTTCTTGAGCGATAACAATCCGTTGCACAAATTCCTTCGGAGGAGAAGTAAATCCATTAGTCCCATGTCGATTGTGGGATGTAAAAAAAAAAAGGAAAGTGTGTAAACATATATCTTTCTCAGCAAAATTGGTGGGCTCTTTAGTTCTCAATCATGGAAATTCTCGTGTGCTCACATAATCAGACGGTTAAGAAAGTATACACTAAATACCTCAAATAAATAAAATGTAACACTTAAAAAAATATGAATTGAATGAAATAATATTGTAATTTTAAGTTGTCCCCCATACCGTCAAGAAAATGTAATAATTGAGATATTTTGACACGTTTATGCTATGGTCAGCCTTTGGTAGAAAGTGGAGTAGTGTGACTCGTCCAAGTTATAAAACACAACTTGTGTCAAACACCAAGAAAGCAAATTATAGTGACAGGGCCGTACGCAAGGTTTTTGTAAAGGGGGGAGTCAATAATTAATCAATTTTCTTAAGATTAGGTAGAATTAACTAGTTAACAATACAATAACCTAATATGTGAAATAGTTATAGTGACACATAAAATATTATTGAGATGTTTCCTTAAGTAGTAAAAAATATTTTAAATATTTGTATTTTATTGGTACGGTAGAAAATGTAAGCATAAAAAAAGGTCACACAATCATTCACAGCACTCAACAAGATTCACGACGCAGCGATACCAACATCTTGTCCAAGATTTACGGTAAATTTCAGGGAAGAAATTATTAAGTAGGAGACTTGAAAATATTGTTTCTCGTTGTAATCTACTACTGGAACTGTTTTTGTTCGCCTCTCGTTAGATTTATATCGTTTTATCTAGTGTACATTTATTTCTCAATAGGCGAGGTTTGAACCCCTGACCTGCCCCCGCCCTCTCCGCGCGTACGACCCTGCATAGTGATTTCATGTTTGGACAACCATTCCCAAGTGAACCAGGTAGATAGAGATTCAAACATCGACCTATCTGTCCTCAGCTATGCACATTATAGTGAGACTGACGCCTTATATCACGTTATCACCAGTGTGGGTGTGTCCAAGATTTTTGTCCCTCACAATAATCATTGTATTTATAATTCTATGATGACAATCAACAAATGCATAGGATTTGACCAAGCCACTACGAAGAGAAATAGAGTAAACAAACAGACAAATGAACACAGTCAAACCGATTGCGCAGTCGTACTAATGACGTGGGATGAAAATGTGTGTTGTTTCTGGACAAGAGTTTAATCACATGTCACACAGTGTGTAATACTCATTAAATAGGCAGGTGATCAATGTGTAGTCGCCAGACAGTGAAATATCGAGCCAACGTTGTCAACCCCTAAAAGCGACGCATGCTGCAATTATTCCGGCTCAGAGTTGGCTTCAAACAACCATTTTTTGTGACTTTATTAAATATGTTTTTGTTTTCAAATCGGTTTGAATGACAGCATATGTCTGAATAAGTATTATTTTGTCATAATGAGTTTTATTTATATATATATATATATAACTCATTATGACAAAATAATACTTATATATATATGTAAACACTTATTCAAAACAAGTATATATTTACAATGACCGGTTTTCATGAATCTAGGCTATTTATATTTTTTATAATGGTTCAAAATGAATGTAATCTTGGTAAAACAAATATTAAAATAGGTTTGACTAGATTTTCAACTGTTTCTGTAAACCAAACGTGTTATTAAATTAAATATTTTGTTATATCTACTTGGATAATGATAGGTTAATTTATGTAAAAGCATATCTTTAAAGAGAATACTTAACTTATATTGGTCCATTTATTTTAGGGATATATTTTCGTGAAAAGAAGTAAACCATTCATAAAAAACAATATTATAGCCTCTGTGTGGAGTATATTCTATATATATACCATATATTTATGTATATTAGCCTATATAGTAGGGGTGTGAGAAACTTCAAAACCTCAATTTGACTTCAAAACAAACATCAGCTTCGACTTAGCTTCTAAAAAAAATTGTTGCTTCGATAATTGCGAATCGCCGCTAATAAAAATAAAGACAGCTAAAAAAACTCAATATTTATTAAGTTATTACCATTCTAAGCTGTCATATTTGCTTCAGTTACAAATTAATATTCATATGGAACAAATATGAAGTAATGGAATAATTGTAACTTGTGATAATAACTTTATTTATATGAATAAAACGAGATATAACAAACACTTGTGCAATAAAATAATTTCCAAGGGATTTTCATGCATACAATTATGTAAATAAGCAGTAATATTATATTTTTCCAATTATAAAATAACTAAAGAAAAATATTCTAGCCTCGATTCGGCTTCGAGACTATTTAATATATTATAGTCGAGTTCACTTCGAATTGAAAAAAAAAGGACTTCGCAGTATAAAATATATAACAGACTTTATTAATTTATTTTTAGCACAGCGTCTTACTACCCAATCAGGTTATACACTTATGTACAAATTAAGCTAGTGGGTTAGGTGGGAAGAAGGTTGACTTTAGAGGAAGTGTACCCAAATTCGCGTGGCGGGAGATTGGGATACTACTTAGAGAAAACCACCCTCAGTACACCCTACTGAGATCGAACCACGATCTCCCCATCATAGGAAGTCTAGACTATTTCAAGAGTAGTGCCTTAAACCATGCGGCCACCGAAGATAGTTGAATTTACTTCTGTAGTTTTTTTATGAATGATTTTCTTAGTGTTTCTTCTAGACTTTCCTTCCTAATCCTAACCCTATAAGTGTAAATATGAGTACTGACCAAATGGGACGTGAATGGATCGTTTAGTGATGGAGCATAGGGACACTAAGTTAAGAGTCCCAGGTTCGATTCCTGTGTCAAGATATAATTTTTTACCATATACTATATTTGTATCTATATAGTTATAGATGTCATGACCCTACCTTCCGTGGACTTGTTCTGTCAGTATAGCTTGCGGGAGGTTTCAGACAATGTTATTGTGTGGGTTCATAATAATATGCAGGTTTGTGAATTTTGGTTTAATAGTAGATAATAAAGGATTATACAAAATGTGTAAGATAAAGAATAAGAAGAATGGGCACCTGTGCTCGTGGAAGAATGGGCTTAACTTGTGAATACTTAGACCGACCAAGTTGACTTACTACGAGGTGCCTTTACAGAACTCGATCCCGGAACCCTGGGCTCTGACGATGCCCTCTAAGTACCAGTACTATCGATGGCCCGAAGATATCGTCTGTATTGATAAGGCATCTGACAGCGTGACCACCCACGAGATGGATGGAATTGTGACCCCCACCCCCCTTGTTGCCAAAAATTGAAGCTATTTTGTACCACAAAATGGGCCCCTTTCGGGCTTACTAGCTTAAACATTGTTATGAATTGTCAGCGCTCTACTGCAACCTCTCGAGTATGTTCCTTCATACATGCTAAGCCAACAATAAAGCACGTGAGTCCAATCTAGTTATGTAAGTGTATACAGCTCTACAACTTACACAATGATCAATACTAATATTTAAATATTGTTTGGTGATTATGAGATAAATATAATTATTTTATTTATTTATGAATATTTGCCTGTATATAGTTCTATAATATTATATACATATATTATATATACATATATATCTAATGTTAGACCCAGATCCACTTACTAATATCTTCTAAGGAATTAACAATAAATAGATATTTACTTCCTAAATAATTTATCACACGCCCCATTAACAAGAATATTAGATACACGACTACGTTTTGTCAAGAATGATATTGAAATGTGATTTTGTGTATTCTCACCTTCATCACAGCTAATTTGGGATGTGTGAAAGAGATTTTAAATTTTAAAATGAATGAGTTTAATTTTTTATGTATCTATTATATATTGTAAAATGCTTTAACTAGTCTTAAATCCACTGTTTTCTAATGAAGAGACACTCTCATCGCATTATGAAGTGACGCTTGTTTTGAGCTGTGTTACCCAACCCATTATACAATCAGTCTATCTGGAGTGAGACTTTAAGATTTTCTTTCCTCCATTTTTTAAATAATACGCTCAGCACCTAGGCTTCATAATTACCTAACCCCAGGTGAGTAGTATAGTTTTAGAAGAAGTACACCCGCATAAGAGTGGAGATGAGGTGGGGGGGAAAAATCTTCTGATGCACCAAGCCTAAATTCTTGCTCTGCCCGCCACCACCAATCAAGTGTTACGAGCCTGACGCCATATATCATGGGACCACATCAACAAAATACATTAAATATAATAAATTACAAAAATAAATTACTAATATATGCTGTTTTATTTTGCACCACATAATACTACACTTCCGGACAACCCTTATTTAATTACATTGATGGTGTAGAAATATTGGAGGAATAATAATTTATAGTAAAATGTATTCACAGTTGTGTGGATATCCGGACGGAATTCGAACACCAAACTCTCCAAACCAAAATTAGACAAGCTTGGAGCTTAGTCCTTATTTCCACTGATGAAGATAACCCATTTAAAACAAAATACACTTTTACAATACTGTGCATTGATTTTTATCTGACAAAAACCAATGATGAATGTAGTAACAAAAACATTTTTTTTTTTTAAAAAAGCCTAATTCAAACACAGAGCTCCAAATGCCCGATTTTAATTAGTACCTACACTAGATGCCTCTGGCATAGTGGTAATTATATAAATTCATGATTAGCTTTACGTAAAGTGGTTCAAGGGCAGGGAGGTCAGGGGTGAGGGAATATCATCTCCGGTTAATCCTTCCCAGCCAGTTACTGACAAAGCAGCGACCCAAATCCCGTGACACTTTGACTAAACTGCAGCGAGAGAGGTTATGGATGTGGAGAGGGGGGTGGGGGGTGGAGAGAGGAAGGGGTGCGGTTGTTCCATTTACACAACACACATGACAAGGATAATTAGGTGGGGCGGCGTGTTTGAAATACTCGTATCTCCACGTGGAGCGGCTAATTAAACCTACGGCACTCGCTTGGACCACGCAAATGTACACATACGCACGCGCGAAAGACTGGTTTGGATATCATAATTAATTGTATGTTATAATCACCAGAGTTTGGGTGCAGTCCCGCTTTTTAGGGAGGTGAGGATATTTTATTTTTTTCCACCGTGTCTTACTATTCATCCGATATATACCCATTTAAGATGGTGAATGCATGGAACGCGAGAAGAGGAGTGTGTTTTTGCAGTTTTTTTTAAATAACAAAAATATTTTTTGACAAAAAAAATTGCTCTAGTAAGATTATAAGAGTTTGATTTTCTTACCATAATTATATCAAAAGTTGTTGAGTGAATATCTGTCATGAGAATAGAGGAATTAGATGATATATTTTTTTAAATGAAGAGAAAATTTGTCATTAAACTCCAGAACAACCTTGACAGATATTCAACAACTGTTGAGGTCACCATGTGAAGAAAATTAAATTCTATATTTCTAATTGAGCAATATTTTATTTATTTTGACCAAAAAAAGTTTCAATTTAAAAACTACAAGAAAAATACTGCCCTTTTCCCGCGTCCCCTACACTCCCAGCTTAATAACACTAATGGGCCGGTGAAGAGCAAGGTAACCCACTTCGGTGGTAACATGGTCTAAGGCGTTACTCTTACAATATACTAGACTGCCAAAGACGGGGAGATCGGGGTTCGATCACGGTTGGGCTGAATGAATCCTTAATAGTTTCCATCCTATTTCCACGTAAATGCGGATGCGGATTCCTCTAAAAAAAGCCTTCATAATCTCGAACACATTAGTGTAATCGGAGTATAACCCGAACGGGTAGTAAGACACGGTGCTAAAAAAAAAAGCAAGGAAGAATATTAGTGGTGTAATGTACTTGTATCAACGATATTAAAAGAATGGAGTCTAATACCGTGTGACCATTGATGCAGGGGGGAAATTATTAAAGATGAATAGTTGTCGCGTTTAGGATTATTTTTTCCCACACTGCGTCTCAATACTCGCCCAACCTCTCCGCCTTTAATCACATTAATGGTGTAATGTGTGATAAAGGTAGAATTTAGAGGAGATGAGACCGCATTTGCGGGGGAGTATATCGTGAAAAATTTAGAGAATGTTGTATTTGAGCAAACCAGACTGGATAAGCATGACTCGTGTGCCTACCGATATCCGAAGATGAAGATTAGAGTGATGACAGGAAACAAGTGCTTTAATATTACTTTATCAGTAACGTAAGCACAGGAAACTTACCTGAAACAACAAACAAATAAACAAAAGCTTTAGATAACGTCATAACAGACATGGGAAAAATTATAGCAGTTGATGTAAACATGCGGCTTACGAGACCATTCTCTCAAATACAAACACAATCAAATCTAGATTTCAGATTTCCACTTCAATTAGTAAGAGTGGCTCCCTCCCCTACATCACTTTCAGGCGGAGAGGTTTAATATGGCGGTAGCAGGCACACGGAACAAAAGGAAGATTAAGGGTATTTAGACGTGTGTTCATTTATTATGTGAGTCCGACAACTCAATCAGTAAAGCGGATTTCTAGTGAGTTGAGGGTCCAGGGTTGTACTTCCGGAATGGCTAAAAAAAAGAGAGAAAAAATTGTTGATGTTGGGGAGGAAGGGTGGGTGGGTAAGCTTTCACAACAAACACTTCCTTTCTTAGGATGAATTATTTGTTTATTTATTTAATTTGGGATCTAAACGTGCACTTATTTAACCAAATGATTATATAAACTCATGTCTTACACTAGATTAAATAAATAGATACATTTGAGTAGCTGTTTTCTCTTTCGGTAGATGTTTGAGTTTTAGTTAATAAAGGAGGATTTATCCAAACTAAAGTTTAGGACAATCCCTTTCACCCTCAAATAATCAATGATTGAAAAGGGACAGAGTCAACATTAAAATATATTTTAGGACGCGTTGCCAGTCTGAAGTGTTAACTTGAATGTTTTACAAAGAACTTTTTTTTATATCCACGTCGGGGCTGTTTTAATATTTACAGTTATTGTGTATAAATGAGGAAGGTATAATTTTAGAGGTAGCATTTGCGTTAAAGGTTAATATTTTAATATATTTTTTAATATTTTTTAATATTTTAATATTTTAAAATGTTGATTCTAAAGACAACCATGTTGAATATCTCCTTCTGTGGATGTTAGCTTATCTTTTTGACAACTTATTTAAAATCCCTGGCCTTTAAAACATGTTATTTGACTATTTATTTCATACACACCAATTAAAATTTTTAAGGTTAATTTTACGATCATTTTTGTCACCATATTGTTTTTAGGTCTCCAGACAAATTTGGATATTCTTGTTCTTTGCAGTAAAAGAAAGAGATTAAGACATCTCCCAAACTTGCGTCATCAAAGAGCTCACGAGGCTTGTTTTGTAACAGTTGACCCCAGACTAAATCTTAAAATAAAGACATTTAGTAAGACTCATTAAATTTGTGAAGCAAAATTGTATACACTGTTGCATAAACACGGCTCCAAATAACACAAATTAAATAATATGCCCTGTTACAGAAGCATTAAGAAAAAATTATCATATCTGTTCACCAAAGAGCATGAAATCAATTTCATATTTCTAAGTACACCCTAAAAAATTTACGGTAAATACGTTTACTTATAGCTTATAAACAATAGGTTTTATAAAAATATATCCCAGATTAAAATATTTTTTTAATTTTAACAGAATCGTTAAACTTTACAATGATGAGTTTTTCCATATCTCAAATAATTGCGGATATATGAGCAAAATTGGAAATTTCCGCTTCTCTAAAGTGCCCTTAAAAACATTTTCATGGGAAAACAAGAATTTCCATTTTGTTTGTAGCATTTAGTAATGCTTAGTAATAAAATTTTATAAAAACCATTATAGCTGATTTTTAGAAAACCTATTTAATATATTTTTGTGCTTCAGTAAACTAACCTTAATTTTAAGGTTAGATATCTAATTCCAAGAAACTCTCGGGGGAGGGAGGGACCTCATGAAAACCCTAAACACTAAGTTTTAACCTAAATGGTAAAATAGTTCCGGTTTTAGTCCGAGATATAGACAGACGGACAGACAGATGGCATCTAAAAATTTTTTGTTTTGTTTCAGGGTGTTATGAAACGTTGACATTTATCAAAATCTCGACTTCAATTTTTTCAATGATCACAATAATTTTCTCTTTTAGGGGTCAAACGTAAAAAGATCAAGGCTTAGGAACAAATAAATGAATATTTGTAGGTACTGATATATCTAAATATTTGTATATTAGGTCATACCTTTTATCATAGTGATTATTTAACGGAGTAAAGACGATAAATATATTTTAAAGTAGGTTTACGTACATGTATAGGCTTGAATAAAGAATCGTAAGACCAGCATGATAAATCGATGGTAGAAAAACACTTCTAATACAAATAGCCGAGATTCCAACCTCAACCACCCCATCCTCGGAAATCTGGTTTATTGCATGCCCGACACCTTAAACTATGAGGCCAGGATACTAAGTATATTTGTTATAGGTTTAAATATTGCTTTATTACATTTCCCCACATGAATAGAGTTAAACTTATTTGCTGGTGATAAATAGTCAAGCAGTAAATTAGGGCCTAGAGTATAAATAAGCATTAACCTAATTTTATTTAAAATAATTAATACATTTTTAAATTTTGGGTTTATTTTTATTTTCGTCGAAACTTTCTGTAAATTCAAGCTTTGCCCAACTTAGTTCCTCTAACAGGGTGGAGATGAAAAAAAGATTGCATTAAATTCACGCCGCTCAGTACAATACACCCAGTAAAGATTCAAAAAGCGTCCTTCCTCTAACTGGTAAAAAAAAGGCTAATTGAGCCGAATATTATGTCCACGTGCCCACAGATTTTCACCTTTTGTAAATGTCTGTATTAGCCGTTTTTTTTAATACAAGTAGTATTTGTGGTTATAGGCACAACAGACTGTAACAGTTGAGTATTTTTTTTTTTAATTTTGAAGCGTTGGAGCTACCATTCCCATAGTAAATAGAGCAGTGTAATGATTTTCTCCTCCATCAAGGCAATGCCCTTAAGGCGTTTTAATCTAAATATTGTATTAAAATGGTTTTGCTATCGCGCATGAGTTGAAAAACATTTGTAAAAAAAAAAGCATAATTTCTTTGTAAAAAATACATTTAGAAAATTCACTATAACATTAACATAATAAATCTGTCATGAATAAAATATTATGTTAATTCGCACTTCAATAAACTTTCTTTATGTTCATAGAATACATTTTTTTAACTTATGGCTAGTTGTTTAAGGAAAGGGGTTGATTAAGAATAATAATTTTTAAAGGAGTATTTTTTTTCAAGACGCTAAGTATGAAATCGTTTGAATAATTCCTTGGTACATTACAGCGGT
Source organism: Timema genevievae (assembly GCA_902155825.1). Classification (NCBI taxonomy): domain Eukaryota; kingdom Metazoa; phylum Arthropoda; class Insecta; order Phasmatodea; family Timematidae; genus Timema; species Timema genevievae. Next base: position 398,090 of record CABFWO010000019.1, read on the forward strand.
AGCCCGAGTTAATATCCTGCGGTAATGTGTCTTAAGACAGATGACAGCCCATGATGGGGTGCAGCTGCTACACCCAGCGCTCCTGACGGCAGAAACGTTCTACAAAATAATTGATTGTCTTCTTTTTTTTTCTCTCTCTCTCCTTCAAGGAAACCTGCTACTAGGTTGATTCTACAACGACTTGGTGATGGCAGGGAGGGATGTGGGGCGCAAGGAACAAGGGATTTCCCGTTGGACAAAGAAAGAGACAGTTAAAAAAAAAAAGGAAATGAATTGAAAGAAAGATAGTAGGGAGAGAGTAAAAACAGCTGTAGTGCCAACAGAGATATTGGGCAGAGTACGAAAGTTTTAACAATAAGGTTTTTTTGGATCGTTTAAATATTTATTTTAAAATTTAGTTTCTTAAAAAAAATTCTTCTATCATGTCTTACTGCCCATCCTGGCTATCCACATATTTACACTAATAGGTTAGAGACAAGGAAGGTATAATTGGGAAGATACCCATTAGCATTTTCATTTATATTTGCGTAGCGGGAAATATGGAAACCAGTTAGGGGAAAAAAACACGTAAGTACAGCCGACTGGGATTCGAAACAATCTCGTCGCCAGGAAATCAGAATATACATGACAAAATGTATTTGTTCACGTGCCCACTGATAAGTGTAAAAAGTACTTAAAAACTTGAAATGTATAAAAAAAATCATAACGGCAAATAACTTAATTCGTTTAAGGTAGGAATGATCAAGGGTACTATATCCGTTACTTTAAACTTTGAACTGCTACAACCTAGGCAAAACGCCGTTGGAAGAAATATATTATCTTGTGTATATAATACAAAATAGAATAACGTTGGTATTTTTTGTTCTCAGTATGGTACAAAACTAATTTTGAAAAAAACAAACGCTATTTAAATATTGTGAAACATATGAACGCCTGAAAAGTGGCTCAGCAAACCAGTATGAGACCTTTTTAATATAAAAATAGTAATTACTAAGTTAAAAATATCTTAATAATTATTTTGTAATTTTCAAAAACGTAATATAATAATTAGACTAATCATAATTTAACTGAAAATTTACAATCTCTATATTTTATGCCAATGAATGATATTTATTTCCAATGGCAATACGAGTGTTTGTTTATAGGGTAAAGAAACAACAAATAGTATCATATTTTTTTGATAAAAAATTGTTTTAATTCAAAATTTCCTACAAATAAGAGATTATATTCCACGATATTATTTGTGCAGAAATTTCTACTATCAGCCTAGGTGATCCTTGTTCAGTACTATCTGATATAGTGAATAATATTCACTATCTGTGAATGGATTCACCATAATTGATGTTTATTTAAAAAAATATTAGTGGCTTATCAAGATATTTCAACTTCCTGCTGTGGGTTTGAGTGTTTTATGTCGTAGGTCTGCTTTGCTAGTTAGTAAGTTGTGGGATAATTTTAAAAAATGCACGCAAAGTAACTCATAATATAAAATCCATTTTAAATGTAAGATAATATAAAACAATATATCAGTACAAACATTGGAAACAAGCCTTCAAAGAAGTAGATTAGTACTGAAAAGACTCCCCCCTCCCTTTTACAGTAGATGGAATTTATTTAATGATGAGTTCCATCTCTAATACAGTTGGTAATGGGGGATGGAAAAGTTTTTTTTTTAATCTTCAATGACCGGGAATAAGTAAGCAGACATTGATACAATTACCATGCAAATTTACGGCTTCTTTTTTTTTAACGGAACATCACAAACCGCAGCTGTTGAGCATACTTTAGTAAAAATTATATCAAACGACTTTACGTAGGACTTTCATTTCCTTACACGTCAAAATCCATTTGGAAACAAAAATATGAGGATATATATATATATATATATATTATTATGTAGAAATTAATTTTTTATGTCAATTATTTTCAATGAGCTGTGAATAAAAACTTTAACTTAGTCTTAAAATATATTATTTCAAAGAACCGTGCACTGTATACACTTTTTTAAGAGCATCATAACCAATTGGAAAGGCATAATTTAACACCACAATATTTATTATGAGAATGGAAAATCTGATGCTTCAAAGCCACTAAAACATTCTTTCCTTTATCATCATATATTTTGTTGTGGCCCTATAAAATAAATGGTACGGCCTATCGCACATACTTCCTCTCACTTTTATCTCAAAATATACATTTAATAAAAAATCGTGATATTTGAAACGAAATAATAGGTTTATACATTGTTGAAATATTACAACAAAGATAATAAATTAAATAATATACACTGTCACTTACTATAGTTATGGCATTAGTAACTAGGAACACTGTTACAGAAAAATTAAGAAAAGAGAAACATCTTTGTCTACAAAAGAGCATATAATTCCAAAAACCCCTCGGGGGGACCTCATGAAAATCCCAGATATCAAGTTTGAGCCCAATCGGTAAAACAGTTTCGGCTCTTACCAAAGTACAGACAGACAGAATTGCGAAAATCACTTTTTTGGTTTCAAGGGGTCATGAAACACCTACATTTATTATTATTATTACTATTATTATTACTATCATCATCATCATCATCATCACCACGTCTTACTACCCGTTTGGGTTATATGCAATCGACATTTAACAAAATCTAGAGCTCAATTATTTTTTACGATCACAATACTTTCTCTCCGAGGTGTCGAGAGAAAGTAAAAAGTGACTTTATTTGTTAAAGGTAACTAAGATATATATTTTTAACCAATGCCTTAATCCATAACTGTGAAATTTTACCTAAAACATCGTTTAAAAGAAAATGTTCAAAAATTTTATTACATTTTTTTTAAGTCTTAAAACTCAAAGTATAAAGATTATTACACTTTATGGATTTTTTATCCATTTCGACACTATTTTGACAATAAATAATTTTTAAGATAGTTAACAATTTTTTTAATAATGCAGGATTTTTGAAAGTCTGTAATGCGTCTTAGCAATGTGGTAGGTGACCCCCTTAAGAAATCTAAATTTTGTAATGATATGTTATCCAAAGATGCAATGCATTTGTTTTGGCTTAGCAAATTTAAAAAATATTATATTCTTACACTCAAAGTTAGAACTATCATAGTTTTTAGCGTGTTTGTTTTCTTAGCTAAGATCCCATATTAGATTCCCGGAAAAGCCTTATTATTCCCAGTCCGATATGGGTTTTACTTTTATCTGTGATAAATTTAAGGTCAAAAGCTTTAATTTATCAGGGTTTTACTTTATTCTGTGAAAAATTTAAGATCAAAAGCTTTAATTTGTATATGTTCTAGAACCAAGCTATTTCCTAAGTCAAGTGCTGAGCTATCAGTAGTTTCAAAAATCATACGTTAAATACCCCTAATAAAACCAAATGAGGTAGGCCTATTTAAAGAAAAGTTTAAAAAAAGATCATGTTTCTAAATTTAGAATTGTCGTTAAGAGCGGTCCTTCTAGTAGAAATGTGTCACATATAAAGATAATTAGTGTTCATATGGTATATTTATATATATTTGGAGCACTCTAATCTAAATAAGAGGTATGATAAAGGCTTAGGTTAAGATTTAATAATATAAAGCCACAATGGAGGAAAAAATTCATTGCCAACGGTCAGGATTCAGCCTACAGTACTCCAAACCATTGCAAAGCATAATGGTCTTTAGGAGAGTAGGCATATAATATTTTTATAGTTCATATTTTTAAAGGCTTTTGGAACTTCAGGGGTATAATTGCCTTAAATAAGCTATAGCTTTGTGTTTAGTGTTTGGTGAATCTCAGTTGGTGAAGTTTGCAAATAATGTTCTTATATAAAGCTTAGTTTATTAACACTGTTTAAATTAGTGCTGCTATACATATATTATAAATATATTGAACACATTTAAGTGCAGTTATTGTGTTGTGTATTATTAGAAAACAAACTAAGAATTAAAAAAATGTACATACTCATAAGAACATTGTAAATTAAATCCTTCTGAAATAAGGGGATTTATCATGATTTGTGCACTTAAATGTTAAAAAGCTGAGCCATAGTATTACCGCGTTGTTTTACCCCTGAAATCCTCCCGATGTATGTAATTAGCAGTACAATCCCTGGGCGCACTCATCCTTTCAACACACTGCTGTATTAACCCTGCCAGTCGCATGAATGGTACAGTTAAAACACAGAGGAGAGCTAACAACTCATTTTGCTGCTGCTGATGATGATGATAAGCGCAGATGTAAAAAAAATGTGATTTTTTTGGAGAAAAGGGACTCATTTGAAGATCATACATATTTTAATAGGAGGTGTAAATAAACTTGAAATAAGGTTCGTATTTTAACATTCGTTAAGGCAAATGATTTCTTAGCCCAAAATAAAGAAAACATTACTTCAACAGCTATGTTTGATTTAGTTTTCTTTATTTTGTACAAAATTATTTTATTATCTGTCACAAGCATCAAAACGTTGAGCATAACATTTTTTTTATCTTTATTAAAAAAAATCTGCTCCACTTATTCGATGCTTAAGAACTGGTCAGATTAATAGTACATTGCTAACGAAGAAATATTTTATATACTTGTTGGTAAAAAAAGTTTTTATACAAGCAGACCACTTAAAAACTAGCTTAACCTAGGACATACGTCTAATACTAAAGTACAGTTATAATAGAAAGAGTCTTACATAATAGATAATAAAGTTACTAGATTTATTTTCTTATATTCGTACGTCAATTAATTACATATGCAGCTATCACCTTTGATTATTATTATTATTATTATTATTATTATTATTATTATAGATAATTATAAAATAAACTAATAGAATAGTAAAATGTTTTCATTGTTCAATGCTGACAGTAAAAAAATATATTTGTGTGGTCAGCGTTGATTAGTCATAATATTATACTATTTTATTAGTATTATTTTATAAGTATTTATATTACTAATTATTAAAAAATGACAGCTGCACCTGTAAGGACTTGACGAAATAGTATATTAATTTAAATCAAGTAGCTTTTCTAGCTATTATATAGGAAGGACCCTGTCTATTAAAATTGGACTCTGGAAGTTTAATATAAAATATTTTAAAGATGCTTCCTGTGAAATATTGACTGTACACATTCATCCTTAAAGCCTAAATATTTACTTACATTAGAACAGGAGAGTGGTCTATATAAATTATTGTCTATGTATTATATTCAAACAGGATCTCCAAATTAGTTTTACCTAGAATACTACACGTATTGGGATTAGTATTTTCATCCTCCCCTGTTCGTTTTACTACTACTGGACAGCTCCTTCCATTAACGGTATAGACCTACTTTGTTTATGGTGTTTATTGATTTCTATCAAACTCTCCTAGCACCTTAAGTGTGAAAAAACAAAACTTGAATTTTTTAAAATATTTTCTTTTACGTTATTTTACTCCCTTTACTAAGAAAATTTGGCTTTGGGGATATTCCTTAGCATTTATTTGTAAATAAAAATAATTGTAACGTATTTACTGCCATTAATTGAGAAATTGTTAATAAATTGTTAAAACTTAAGTGATTCTGGTAGATTATTTTTATATATAGCTATGAAAATATTAGAAAAAGTCCACCAACATTAATTATTTTAAACCAAATCTTACTACCCGTTCGAGTTATAATAATATGTACTAATTACGCTAATGCGTTAGGGGTGAGAGAGGTTGAATTGTGATAAAGCGCACCAGTATTTGCAGAGGTAGAAGATAAGGCCATTTAGGAAAAAACACTCAGTGTACCCAATCAGGATTCGAACCCTAATCTCCCTATCATTGGCAGCTATGTTAATTTTTTTTCACAAAAAATAATTTATATAGAAACAGATGGTTTTTCCAACAAAAAAAAAATCAGAATACTACAAAATAATTCAAAAACTGCTCGCTCACCATAAATAGGGCCTTATAAATATACAAATATTCTAAACTAAATCAAGGTACAAACTAGTTTTTGTATGATTTAACGCGGAAAGTAACAGTTTAAAATTATTTTCAACTCAAGCCTAGTGGAGTAGAACGATCCAAGCCTGCCCAGATTTCAAGTATGACATTTGGTTGTGGCAGCCCGTTAAACTCATAAACAGATAAACCCAGCCAACTTTTACCTTCCCCCCCTCCACCCCTCCACTCACGTACAAATTATACCCACGTGCTTCCCTGATTGCCTCTTGTGTGGAAACCTGCAAAAGACAATGAGGAAATGGAACAAATTAACGTTCCAATCCATCATCATTTATTTTTATAATGAAATGAAATACGATCCTAAACTCAACGGAATTTAGTATTGAAATGTTTGGAGGTTTAAATATTTCTAGCTGAGCTAGTGGACAAGTAGACTAAATGTCAAGGTGTGGTTTTCTGGTGGTGGAAAGTGTAACGTTTAAAGAGCTAGCCTGATATTATATTAATGTTTGTTCTGCCGCCATCAGTGCTACATTTGATATAATGATTGAATTGGATCTAAGTTTTTCTATCCTGTATTATAATACTAAAAAAAAAGGATGATGTATTATTTTAGAAATTAAAATTTCTAATGTTTTATAGTTTTTTTTATTTTAAGTGGATAAACAGTTTTTTGCTAGATATTTCACACGTTGTAGATTTTAATTTAAAATCCCTACTATTACGTCTTATACATGACAATTCCCGACACGTGAGATTTAGAACACGGATTAAGTTTTAATCGACTCTACCTACACGGGTCCTCGTCAGGAAGGAAAGTGAGTAGATGCTTACCCTGAAGGGGTATATCAAGCGATATTTCCTTTTCGAAGCTTCCTAGAAAAGAAAAAAAAGTGTGGTCATCCAAGTGCGTCTATGTTGACCAAACTGCGTTGTATTTTTAAACAGATACGTAGAAAGATGTCGCCATACCTTGCAACTTAGCAACATAAAACAAAAAAATCTTATACTACCCGCTCTCATTTATAATGTCGTGATTTTGAATACAAATGCGAATAATAAATGATTGGGATGTGTAATTCGATATCATTACAAGAGATAGGTATTCAAATCCCGGTTGGGTGTATTAAGGGTGGTTTTCCCCAAATTATTTCCCACACTTGCTTCATGGCAAAGCTGGTATATTTCCTCTAAATTCTACCTTCTCAGCCCTATCCTATAAGTGTAAATATGGCTGAATGCCGGACTGATGGTAATAAGTGGTGCATAAAAAATAATATTTTCACTTTATTATTACTTTTAACACCAAGTTAACTAACGACTGATTCTAATTGATGAGGACTGAGTGCTCAATATAGAATAAATGCACCCGTATCAACAAATATAGTGTTCAGAAAACCATAGTGGCAAGTCTTATATTAAAAAAACTTTTTTACCCGGTCTAGATTCGAGCCTCTACCTCCGCATCTCTATACAGTGGGATAATAATATTGTCGCCTTAGACCACGTAATCATCGGTACTTGTAAAAATGTTATCAAAATGTGCCAGTTAAGTAAATGTTTCTAGTTTTTTTGATCACCCTACAATTTCTAACCAAACGCAAAGTCCCGCTTACATATTCATTAATCAAAATATAATGCAATCGTTTTTAAATTATTGAAGAAGCTTGTCAGTAAATTAAAATTAACAAGACAAGGGTGAAGGTGAAGCTAATTGAGTTACAATGTGGATAACATTTAAAAAGATTCAGTTTAAAAAAGTTTTTTAATTAAATGAAGCTTTTAATTAAATTCCAATTTTTTTCTTCCACTCCTTGATAGCAATGAAATTGAGTAATTTATTTTATATGAAATAATTATTCCTACATACTATTCCAAGGAAAATAAAACCATAAAAACTTTTTTTTTTCAATTATATATGACAATGTAAATATGGATCTAATTAATATGTACTCTTTAATTTAACCAAAATATTTTTTTTAAATCTAAATAAATAGAATAAAATACTCCAAGCTGAAAATAGGTATTTTTGATTTGAGAGGTTTGTAAATAAGTATGATAATTAGTACTCTTCCGATTATAGTGTTTTGGTAACACCGATATCCTGCCTACTTCTTTAATAATTTTCAAGTGATTGTTGTGCTTTTTTAATATGTTATTTTCTTGCGAGTAGTTATTTTATTTAACAGATACTAAATTTTAATTTGAATTTAATTAATAAATGTATAAAACTTAACATGTGTTTTTTTTTAGTTTTTCACACTACACTTCACTACAGTTAGAAATTTAAATCTTTCAAAGTGAGTATCACTATACCAGCTGTCAAAAACACATTTGAAGTTGATGAATTTGCAAAAATTCAATATTAGGTAAGCAGGGGGTCTACCCAAAACCAAAAAACATGGCAAGTCTACGAGACAAAAAAAGTTTGGGGACCTCTGGTCTAAAGCGCCACTTTCGTGTTAGACTCTATTGCCTGCGAAGGAGAGATCAGTGTTTGAATTCTTGTCGTGTATATAATAAGAGAATGTTTTCCATTGGTTTCCTACAAACCCTTCAAGTAAATGTAGTGAATATATATTTAAAATTTCCCTTCTTCATCCCTACTTCTCAAGTGGAAATATGCAAACAGCCCTTACGGCTGAAAGACTAGGTGGATAATAAAAGGTTAGACGTATGATCCCAGGGATATATTTTTATAGACGTGGTCCCAAATATATATATTTTAAATGCAACTTTCATCAAGAACTCAAATATGATTGCGTGTTTCTAAAATTTAAATAAACATATTAGAATGTAAAGATGCATAATAAATATGTAATATTTAACGACAAAATAACAAAATAATTTAAAAACGTATTGGCTATATTTCCATATTCGAACACGAAAGCCCACAGAGTAAAAGTGTAATATTGTGTTAGCGTGGAAAATAATCTCTCTACTTGCTGCCCCGTGACGAGTAGGCAACATCATTAATGCATATTTCATGTAACCTCTAATAATTAGTTTCCATACACATATCTCCTGTATAGCTCCTTATCATAAGATACTATAATATATATATATATGTAGCTCCTTATCATAAGATTATATATATATATATATATACTAGCGGACCCGACAGACGTTGTCCTGCCCGAACGTTGGCTTTTCGTTTGGGTGGCATAATTGAATTTCGATAGTAAAACAAATACTATGTGTTCATCACAATTACAAACTCACAATGAACTCAAATTAGTGAGCTAGACAAATATTACAAATTCAGTGTTTGTCAAGACAACATACAAAATAAAACATCCTTTCATTTTTGGTATTTCGCCCACAACTCCACAAATATCAGCTGTATTAAAAAAAAATGCGAAGCTTGCTTACAAATTTGTATGCCAGGTGCAGTTAATTTTATTTTATTAATCCCCCCCAAACCCCCTAAAAAAATTTAAAAATCATAGATCCCGATTGCAGCGCCACCTACCGGGTCCAATTGTGAATCCAAACCATCCACGGACCCACTCAAACACACACACAAAATTTCATCAAAATCGGTCCAGTCGTTTAGGAGTTCAGTGACATACACACGTACAGAAGAATTATATAATATATATATAATAAAATAATATATATATATAAACATTCTTTATATATTTATAAGAGGCAAGAAATAGCGTGCAGCACACGAGATTTTTTTATAATTGAATCTTAAACTCTTGCTTAGTTGTGGATTAACAAGCACAGGGTTTCAACGAGTAAATTTTACATTATTAGCATCTTAGATAAAAAAAATAAGAATAGGAGGTTAAAGAGATGTTGGGATGGGAGGTGAAAGGGAGTGGGGTCGATTCTATTTTGCTCGTTTATTTCACTTACTTCTCGTATTTGTAAAGGAGTTTTTTTTTTCCTTTTCATTCCGCTAGATAACATTTCATTTGAAGAGAAGTTTATGTTTGGAGTTGATGTTAAGGGGGAAATAGAGGTAGGAAGGGGTAGAAAGAGAGAGCAGGCTCACTTCCTGATATTAGACTTCTAAAATAACGTTATTCTTTTAACATTGATTGAATTACCAATACATATTTAATCTTGTTATATTTTCTGATGTTTGTTAAGCTAAATTACACTAATGTATATAAATAGCCTGAGTAATGATATTTATTATTAAATAGATAAGTTTCTCATTTGAATCATAGAAAACGAATTATTTTAAGGGATGTTGTCCCCAAGATAAAGCAAAATGGTAAATATTTTTATTTATTTATTTGAGGTATTTAACGTGCACTTTCTGAACTGACTGATTATATCAGCACATGACTAATATAATAACGTAAATATAGAACAGACACAATATCCAGCCCCAGGCGGTTAGTTTATCACTAATAAAGGGGAAGCCCACATTTCATAACTGATTTACTTTTCGGCTATGCCGGGAATCGAGCCCGGGATCCTCAACTCAGTATATAGACAGGCTTGCGACTGATCTAAGGTGTCGAACAAGATGGCCAGTCAACAGGAAGAAAGATATTTGTGACACGTTATTGAAAGTAATGGAATTGCGCATTCTTAAGGTGGGTTAGGTGTGGAAGTCAGTTGAGGTCATCATTTTTGTAGTTTCTATAACGTAAATTTTTTTTAGCCAAAATAAATAAAACATTGCTTCAGTAGGTAGGCCCTATGTACATTTTGTTTGAATGGCTACATATATTAATCTTATAGTTCTTTAATATACTAAATATGAAAAAAAATGTTTCTTTTTATTTAATTAGATTCTCATAAAATAATAGTATTTTTATGACTAATACTTATTCAAGAACTGAGTTTTTTAGCACCGCATCTTACCACCTGTTCGGGCTATACGCCTATGAACTAATTAAGACAATGGGTTAGGGTATGGAAGGCTTAATTTAGAGGAATTGAACCCGTATTTGCGTGGAGATAGATGGAAAAGCAGATAGGTAAAACCACCCTCAGGTCACCCAACTGGGATCGAACCCCAATCTCCCCGTCTTCGGAAGTCTAACCCAACACGAGATTAGCGCGTTAGATCACTCAGCCACCGAAGTGGGGTGAGAACATTAATGAGGTTAGTATGTGTAGTAAATTAAACAATTCGACAAATTAGCTCAGTCGGTAGTGTGTCTGCCTACTGAGCTAAGGGTACCGGGTTCAATTCCCCGCTTGGCCAAAAAAAATTATCATAGGTTAAATGAGGGTTTACCCTTTCACATGAGTGAATGAACAGACGGGGACTGGATGTTGTTCCTGTCCCAGATTAAAGGTAGACTACGAGGCAAGAAGCTATGACAGACCTAACAAGCCAGTAGTGAAAAATATATAACTATGTTAGGGCAGTGGTTACCAAACTTTGGGTCATGACCCAAATAAGGGGTCCCAAAAATGTTTCTGAGGGTCACGGGAAGGTCTCAAAAAAAATTGTCAAACACTATTAAATACTACATTTACGAACACTTTATCAAACTGGAGTATTACGAACAGATACTTCAATATTGAGAATATACACTGGGTTGAAACAACGTTTTGAAACCCCCCTGTGGCTGAAATTTAGGGCCAAACTCAACGACAAGCCCATTCTGTCTCGAGAAGTTGAAAATTCTCTTTTCCCTCTTCTGACACTATAGTCTAAGGGCCGGTTTCATAGTCAAATTTAGTACGCCTCAAGTGCGGCGCTATGCTAAATATAAGACGTCACCTACCTGAAATTGAATGGAATGGGCCAGTTTCATATGCGAAACTGGCCCATTCCATTTTGGTCTAGGTAGGTGTCGTCCTGTATTTAGTATCGACTCGCACTTAGGGCTCACTAANGCCTCAAGTGCGGCGCTATGCTAAATATAAGACGTCACCTACCTGAAATTGAATGGAATGGGCCAGTTTCATATGCGAAACTGGCCCATTCCATTTTGGTCTAGGTAGGTGTCGTCCTGTATTTAGTATCGACTCGCACTTTAGGCTCACTAAGTCTGACTATAAAACTGGCCCTAAGTCTGTGAACAAGTATTTTAATATTTTATAACGATCAAGACTAAAACAAGGAATCGTCTGGATTCTCAGAATGATGTGTTTGTACTCTGTCCATCAACTTAACACACACACGCCAAGAACACATCTACAAAATGAAACACCATCACAGTTCTCACTAAAAAAAACTCTGTTTTTGTCACTTAACAAATTTTGCAATAGAGCCACATTTTCAGGGGTAAGTCTAAAAAACTAGTGAGATCGTTTCAATTTATTGATAACATTTATCTACATAAAATAAACACTCAAAAGAACTCTTCCATAGAATGAAACAGCATAAGCTACTGATATTTAATTTTTGCTCATTTACTGAACATTGTAACAAAGTCACATTTTCACTGAAGATTACTGTGCATTACATTTTGTCTGAGTGAAAGTTATTGAAATCAAATCTGTTTTTGTTATTTAAATAATTCAATTAAATTATCCTGATTTAAAATAATAATTAGGCTAATTTTATCTTCCTGAGAGAAGGGGTTTTCTTATCTCCACTGAGCAGTTTCTGAGGATTTACTTATTTAATAAAAAATCTACATACCTCAGAAAATAAAAGGGGTTGGTATTTGGTGCCCAACAATGTATATTTGTATTAAGTAAAATTCATATAGTCATACATATATAAAATATAATAGTTTTTCATCACAAATCATAATAGAGGAATTGTTATTTTTCATTAACTGGAAATTTTATAAGAAAAATTCGTAACAGACTTTTAGATAAATTTATCATTTCCTTAGTCTTCCTGAAAAGTTATCCTACCAAAAATAAGAAATAAGGATGAAATAAGCTTTCAAAGAATAATTACAGAGTAATCCAAAAGTTTACAATAGAATAACGTTATTAAAAATAAAATAAAATCCTATTGCTTTGTTAATTCAAGTACATTTGGAACAAAACATATTTATAATTAAATAAATCGAGCTATCTTATAATTCTAAAGATTATAATTTTCTCTACCTTAAATCATAGGTTGACAAAAAGAGATTACATATGTTGGTGTTGTTTTTTTCCAGAAATTTCCAGGTATCGATAAATACCTCAAAACTCCTTCCAGCTCCGGGGAAATTTATAATAAAGAACATTAAGAATCCTTAAGCACGACTTTGGAAAATCGTTCATTTAACTACTTTTTAAAAATATCATCTTGGTGTACTTCATGTTTTTGAATAAGTTTACACACAACTTAAGATAGCTCGAGAACCCCTAATGTAGAGCAGTGTTTATCAAGCTCTTTTTTTTTACCGGAGTGGTACGATTTTTATACATTCCTTCTATTTCACGACATTGGTATGAGAATTCCTTACGGTCAGATGTTTTGAGATATGAAAACCCCTAGTAGAGGACATATAAAAAAATATAAATACTTCTTTCTGGTTACATTCTTTCTTTATAAACACTATCAACTGAAATTAGAATATTTTTATATGATTCTACTAAACATTTATACAAATTTATATACATTTTTGAGAACCACTTGCTTAGAAGTAATCCTTTTTCAACATTTATGTTTATCTATTCTGTTTCAGTGAAAATATTAACCACACTTTGGTCCAAATATCGCTGTGTATTGGTCCATTTATGTTTATACGTTAATTAGGTAGGCTGAAGTTTTACTAAACACCAAATCATTAAAATCCTACTGAAAATATTCACACAAAAAATTCCTCTTAATTTTCAACTAAATCACATCAGTATATCATAATACTAACTTTATTTAATCCGAGATCTGTTTGGCTATTACTTTCCAATAATTAAATTATTGATTTACCATAGCCTGACTCCGGGATAGAGAATCGAAGATAAAATGTGGGCAGGATATAAAGTGGTTCCGAGTTTACTATAAGCAGGAAGTCCCAAGTTCTTATTGATCAGGTACTTGAAACGAAATTTATCTGGAAGTATAGTCAATCCTATTAAGGAAAAATTCGTAAATTTAATTATGTTTGATCGTAAAGCACGCATGGTGTCCCATTTTATTGATATTTTTTCGTTCACTGGGTCTCACTTTTCGTTTGGGCTATCCGTATAGTTGAGATTAAAATAAAACAATCCCACCTTTTTATCTCCTCCAAGCAGAGCTGCTAACTCCATGACTTGAACCCACGACCGAGCTATACCAACAGAGCGGCCACCACCGTTAGAGATGATAGTGTCATGTGATCAGCACAACGAGACCTCCGGCATTTAATATCAGTTTTCTAGACCGGAGTTGCTACAAATGTATTCAAGTAGCTTCACATTTGTCTTCATCAGGCTGAGTTTGACCCCGTTCTAGACTAACTACCTTACAGACAAATTATATAAGCTCCGTGGATTGAACCTGAGACCTGTGGATATGAAACCAAAGATTCTGACTATCAAAGGATGTCAAGAAGATCTGCTAATGTTTTTAAGAGGTACTTTTTGTGCAATGCATCTTACTACCCAGCCAAGCTATCCAAATATCTAACATTAATATATAATAGGTATAGAAAGGGTAAGTGGGAGGTGAACTAGCATTTATTGGTAGAGGTAGTGGAAAACCATCTTAGGAAAACCTCCTTAGCTCACCCTGGATTTAAGCCCTGATTTATCAGTCACCAGAAAACAATATAAGATTGACTCCTTCGTCTGTGTGTCTACCAGTGCAAGTTCAATGTTACTACCTGTCCTAGATATGTACATATATATTTGTTTGTATATATAATAATTTAGAATTAGCACATTTATAATTGTGATATTTGAGAGGAAGAGGCACAAGATTAATAGTAACAATGATAGTATTTCACATTCTCTATGGCGGACGTAAGCGAGCTATACCGACCGAGCAGCCGCCATCTTCTAGAGAAGATAGTGACAAGTTATATATATAGAGGCTTCCATGTAGTCATCACAACGAACCTTCCAGCCTTTAATCTCAGTTTTATAGATCAGAGCCGCTACTTCTTTAAATAAGTAGCTCTTAAAATTGCATTCACGAGGCTGAGTTAACTCCGTTTCGGACCTACTGCTTTAGAGACAAATCTGGAAGCGCCAGGGATCGAACTCTTGACATCTGTATCCAAGAACTCTGACCACTAGACCACATAGTATTTAGCACACAAATGAAAAACAAGGTTTAAAAGAACAAACATATTTGACTAGCACCACTCACGGAACTGTTAGGAACTGTCATTCCAGGACGGTCTTTATTATAATATTTCTCCCCCTCTATTTACTACACTCAAACTAAAACTGCACAGCCTTCTATGATCAATTTTTCATGTTCTACGTCTTAAACNTCTGAACTATTCCTATATTTACACTTATTAACTAGGAATGAGGAAGCTAAAACTTGAGAAAGTGTGTTTCTACCCGAATTGTCGAGGAGGGACAGGTGAGAAAATTTTTATATCTTAGTACATCCATCCAAGAATCTCGCTCCAAAATCCCCTCCACTACAAGCTAGACAAAGAGATTATGGTGTTATTGTATTAGTCCATACATAAATCTAATTTTACTTTTTTAAACCTCATCTTATTATCCATAGGGACTATTCGCATTTAATTACCCGAATGAAATAGTGACGGGAAAGCAAGAATTTAGATGAAGTATACGAGAATTAGTGTGAAGGCAAAGTGGAAATTTATTTAATAAAAAATACTTTTAATAATTTTAACTGAGATTAAAACGTTGGTATCCACACCACTTTAAATACAATATTTTGTGAGAGTGACGCCCTAGATTGCGAGACCACCAATGTGGGCCACCTCATTTAAGAAGAAGACAATATTCCGAACATGTTTTCATAAATAATGTATGACTAAACAATAGGATGGAAGGGATGTGCTATATTTTGAAGGGGTCTGGGAATTAGAGTGGTCCTTGGTTCTACCCTCGGTGGACTGGGAAAGTGTTTTCCCTGTAAAGATAACCTGTGTAAAAGGTCACGTGGTTGACTCTTGGTCGCTGCGGGCAAAGGAGAATAAGTGCACGGATGAGGGGGTAGAAAAACATGAAAATGTTGGCTTGTCATAAGTTGAGTGGTTACAACCCTTCTCCCCCCCTTAACCACCCTCTTACCACCCCCACTATGACTTGGATCCGACTCAAGTACTGAAAAAATAATGAGGAGGTGTATGAGATCTTTTGAAAGGTGTAAAGCGTACGGGGTGAAAGGGATATGATACTCGGTAAAAGAGAAGAGAAAGTGCGGGAGAGGAAGAAAAATAAGATGAATATTTAGAGTAAAAAAATGAATGTATAAGAACAGTAATATAACAAAAAAAAATCGCCCCGTATATTTGAATAAAAGGATTCTTAAACAGGAATGGTGGTCCAAAATTCTTAGAATATAAATTATTTAATATGAAAAATTGAAATTAAAATATAAAATATTAGAGTTGGAATAATTATCAGATCAAAAATTGTAGACTAATTTGTAAAAATGAGGCATTCCTTTGCATACCTGTCGGGAGGTTGGGTAATGTGTATTCTGGAGTCAATTTAGTTTGTAAGTCATGTTCTGGTATAATCATCTGGTACAGCCTAGTAAAATTGTATCAAATTAATAAGAAAACTATAAACTTGTTATCTAGGGGTTTTTGTAGGGTTGCTCCGAGGGGTTTTTGAAATTGAATATTTAACCTTAAAATTAAGGGTAATTTACTCAAGGGCAAAAAGAGAATAAATCGATTTTCTCAAAATCTGCTCCAACGATTATGATTAAATTTAATTTCTAAGCATTGATCAATATTATAAACAAAATGGCTACCCTACATTTTTCGTGAAAATTACTTTAAGGGTTCTGGTCTGATGTGTAAATCGTCATTTTTTATCATATATGATAATAGGTAGTTCTATTTATAATATTTAAACAATAAATAAATAATAACAAAATATTTTATCTGTAACATATTTTTATAAAAACCAATTATTTTCAAGCTATACGGAAATTTATTTTTTTTTTTAACTTTTTGAAAACTAAAGGTAAAGTATCCAGCCCGATATTTTGATGGATGTCAGCTTTTCATGACCCCCGATCGCTAAAAAGTGGTTTTTATGATGCCGTCTGTCTGTGTGTCTGTCCAACTCTATGATTAAGAGTAGTTTACTAAAGGGCGAAAAGAGAAATTAACGTTTTTCTCAAAATATGCTGTCAAGATTTTGATTAAAATTCGTATCTAGGCGTTGTTTAAGATTATTAAAAAAATATGGATACTTTCATTTTCCCAAGAAAATTACTTTTAGGGTACTTTACAGAAGAGGAAATTTCCATATCTCCGCAAATATTTGAGATAGTAAATAACTTATCATTGCAAAATTGTAGCACTATTAAAAATTAAAAACTTTCATTTGAAATATATTTGTATAAAATCAGTAGTTTCTGAGATATTGCAAATATATTAATACAATTTTGTGAGCTTTAGTTGTTCAAAGATACTATTTATGTTTTAACGCAATAATTCTCTAAAGTCAGAGAGTAAATATTAGTAAGTCTCTCAAAAAATGTATGTTCTTTTTACTTTAACCTTTTAGGGGAAATGTTTGTACAGCAATGATTTATCTCTATTATTTTAGACTCAATAGTCAATACTTACATATTTTTATTGATCAAAATATATAAAAGAGGACTTGAATAGCAATGCGATGACCTGAAGATATGCAACACCTAATAAATTGTCGAAAATTTTAACCGTAAGTAGAAATTTTAATACGAAGTGTTGACCCTTGTGGACCAAATATTGATCTTTATTATTGGTCCAAACATTCAAATGAGGACATTAATTCTTTAGAAATAAAATTTAAAAATTTAAAACTGGCAGTCAAAAAATGTTTTACGTAAGTATAGCGCAATTTATACTTGTATTTGCTAGTGTATATTATTTCGTTTCACATATATCACGAGTTTTGAGTAAATATTTCTATTTTTAAACAATAAAGCGAGAAAGTCCGTACGGAGTTCCGTACCATTTATTTTCTAGAGTTGTTTTACTTTTAATGCTAATGATGCTACGTATTATAACAACTTTTTTATTGAAGTATTGTGTAAAAATGATTAGCAAATAGCTCCCTAAACTTATTTATAATCAATAATAAAAGTTTAAAAAATTATAATTTAAATGTATTTTTGTCTCTTCGTACAGCTTTATTATTATGTTCCTTGAAACTTACATTTGTTAAACTAATGTTCTTATAGGTATTATTTGAATTTACGTAAACTAGTGCAACTTTGAGTTAGCAATGAAAAGTGAATTTCAACTCTCTTTTTTCTCTATCCCTCTTTTATTTTCCCTCGAGCTAATCTATGTCTCCTTATTTTTATTTTTTATAGAATATATACAAATACCTACTAAAAAAAATAGTCGCCTTTGTGATACTTTTTGATCCTGCTTTTTATATAAAAAAAGTATGGTCATTATGTGTACACCCTATCTACGGTAAGAATGTAGGTGAGAGCGATAAAAAGCTACTAGATCTAATCTCATGTATCCATCCGCCAAACCATGATCTTCGAGACCAATGATGAGTAGTTAGTTGTCACTTTTGGAAGTCAAACCTTTAACAACAAAACATTTATATTTAATTATATATTTTTTAACAATGTTTACATTATTAAAACACGATATTTAAAAAACACGTTTGTGTGTTCCCATTTAGTGAAAGCGGCGTCTGTGGTTCACTTAAAAGCGTTTTACAGACAAGAGTTTTTAAAAGACTTTGTTTTCTTTACAAACTAGGTTGGTCAGACAGACGAAATTATGGCAGTTGATGACGTCATACAAGCGTCCTCGGCTGGGTTTACAATATAAAAAAGTTTTATTTTGAAACTAATATTTTATATGGATCTTTCTCTAAGCTATAATAAAACATTTATTTATTTTGCTGGCCATTTACAACAAGATACAGGTGTGAATATAATACTTTTTAGTTTATTTATTAATGTAATATAATAAAATCTCTTGTTGCCCCAACAACGAACTAAAAACATAATATAGTTTTATATAATGTTTTGTTCTTTCAAATAGTTAAAAATGCAATTATATATTAATATTCAGGGAAGTATTATTAGAAACGTGTTTTAACACTTTTTATTGATAATATAGTATAACTAAGCAAATAATAACTAGCTCAACATTAGTGACTTTACACCAATGTTTGCGATACAAATGTTTTGCTAGCTACCTACACTCCAACCGTAGACAGACTATGTGTATAATATGTGCGTGTGTGTGTGTGTGTGTTATTGCATGTGAGCCATGTATGAGGGATATGAGTGAGAGAGATTATGTTGTTGTGAAACTCGCGAATAAAAGTTCAAAGCTATGTTGTCTATAAAATATTTTGACATGAAAGTGTGGGTAAGATTTTCATAAAATATGTAATAACTTCATAGAAAAATGCTATTTTTTTTCCTCCTCCGATAGGGTGGTAGAGTTTGTGGATGTAGCCATTTCCCCGCAGTGCACCACAAATAATAGCTAATGAATAGGTAACGATTCAACTAATAGCCCCCTTGATATGAATACAACTTTCATATCTTAGTTAAATTCAAATCAACTTGCATTGGCAGACCAAACGGACTAAAGATCAAATTAATCTAGTCATGTCTACAAAGAATGAAGAATTTGGAATTTGAATCCTGACTGGGTGATATGAGGTATTTTAAACTGCATAGCTCCCCACTCTTCCTCGCGTAATTGCGGGTACACTTTCTATATATTATAGCCTCCTTCTCCTCAATACATTTGTGCAATTAAGTGAAGATAGCTCGGGAGGATAGTCAGACACATAGCAAAAAATAAAAAATTGCATTAGTGACTATCTTCCTCAACAGACATACAGACTAAACATCAAATTCATCCCGTCTGGTTTAAGAGTTTTAAGGATGTCGGCGTTCGAATCCAGGTGGGATTTACCACGGGTTATTATTCTTAAACAGTTTTCCACTATCCCACCCATGCAAAAGCGACTACATCGTTTCTAAATTATACCTCTTTCCCCCTACTCTATTAATTTAATAAACCACAGTAAACTCATCCTAGTAATAAAATGTAATTACATTTTTTTTGTAAACAAGTCCTGGAAAAAAGGTGTCCGGGACTCTATGATTAAATAGCTTCAGAAATATTAGATAAATTTACGTGATTTTTGCTAAAGGTTGTGTGGCATCATTGCAATTTTCTTATGTATATAAATTAAATTGTTTCAAATATTATATGTATAGTTATATTATTTATTTATTAACATATATACTAATTTTATCATAAATCCCTTGACACTGTTTTCGATTATCTTTTATATTTCAACCCCACTGTACAACTTTTATTTTTAAATCTTTGCCCCATACTACAGATGTAATTAACCGTAAATATATAATTGTGTTTTAAATAAAAGTACAAACATAAATATGTTAGTCTATTTAAAAAAACCAACACATTACCCAAATTTGAGCAATATCTATAAATTAGAAGCTAAAAAGTTTTTTAATCGAATAATACGAAAGACTGTAAAGAAATGTGAAAGCTCATGAAGACTGGAAGAATGTGGTTGAGGGGAAAGGTAAATGGAAGGTTGACTAAGAAAAGAGATGAGGAGAAGAAAGTCCTGTGTTTTAGGGTGTAACGGGGAGCAGAAGGAGAAACAGGTCTAAAAGCGTCGCAGACCTGTCCGATCTAGAGCGCTGAAATATTTGGGAGACAGCGGAACAGAGTGACAGTATACCGGGAGGTGTTTGATTGACACCGAACCAGGAACCACCATTACTGCGGTGGCTCGTGTATAATACACACCACGCGCGAGTGATGCCACGGTAGGCGACTGACGGCTCCGTGAGAGGCGCGAGAAGAATGGAGGGGTGGAATACACAGAAGTGATGTTAGCGGCATTGGCAAGTTACGACCAGGAATGTCCTCAGTAAAGTGACTACAGATTTAGCTCTACCAGGGTTGCCATTATTTTTTTACTACATACCATATTTCCAGGTTTATTTTCAGATTTTCTTGGAGGAATTTATGGGGTTTTTTTCAGGCAGCTTAGATTGAAGAAAAGCGTAACAATATTTATTTTTTGTATCAAACTGACTAGTGTGAAGTCATGTAACTTATGTTTAAAATAAATAAAGAGACAAAGTTTTGACAAAATCTCAGGACACCCTTGACAGATATTCAAGATCTGTTGATATTAGCATATGCAGAAAACAAAACTCTATATTGCTAATGGAGAAATTTTTGATTTATTTTGTCCAAATAATTTCATTTCTATAAAAACTGTACAAACATAATTGAGCTCCCTTCGGCCGCACCTTAGACTGGTGGGGAAATACAGCTTCTGTCGCTTCACAACAGGTGTAATAAGACATATTTGAAACAGCGTGCTTACCAGTTTCAGTGGTCGAATGATATAAGGCGTCAATCTCGTATTAGATTATTGGCCTGACCTGCTTATGACGTGAGATATGGGTTCAAATCCCGGTCGGGTCTACTGGGACGTTTTTTTTCTAACTTGGTTTTTACTCTATTTCCGCGCTAATGCGGGTATATTACCTCTAAAATGCCTCCTTCCTCATCCCTACCCCGATAGAGTAGCCTAATTATCATATATGCGTATAAACTGAAAAGGTAGTAGGTCGGAGACGCGGTGATAAAAAAACCCAGAGTTACTAGATTTTGCAAAATTCCTTGTGTTTTCTCGGTTTCTTACATGCATAAAAAGGTCCCTGTTATTTACCGGTTCTCCTGGATTTCCAGATTCTTGGCAACCCTGTCTGCTGTACGATCACATATTGATGGAATAGTAGAGCTCTACGTTATATCACTGATCAGAAGGAAGCTATAAACATAGCTTACAAAATATTTACAGGAAATTTAGCAACATTAAGTAATTTCATGAATATCCTTAAAATATATACAGCCTTTGGGGTGTTTGAGGCCAAATATGCTTCGCTTCAACACTCACATTTGCCATAGCCATTTTGGAACATTTTGAAAGAAGATGAAAACATATTTACTATGAAGATATTTTAAATATATCACTAAATGTGAGCTACTAAAACATTATACACAATTTTAGAATAGCTACTAAAACATTTTTTAGAAACCACTAATGATTAAATGACATCGATAACGAAAGCATATACCAAAAAAATCTCAATTATATCAGCATAGTGTGCGTTGGGATTTTCTCTTAAACTCTCTCTTTATATAGACGCACTTTGTAGTTGAATTATAAAAATAAAAGTTATGTTATGTGCCAACAACAAACACTTCATCTTCGACTTCAGCTTCGACTTTTCCTCGCATGTTGCAAGTTTCACTTCGTATTTAACAAGTGATCTTCACACACCAATATACAACGTATTAAGGCCCGTTCCCACGACGCGTGTTTAAACGGATTCGGCTCGTAGATTGCACTATCATGGGACCGATAGATGCGCGTTGGATTGGTACGGCTCAGGCGTTCCCGTGAATTATTGTCGGTGAATGCTTGAAATATCAAAGGCCTGTGGTTCGTCTTACGACGAGCCAGTAGTGGCTCGGGTACCGTGCCACATTCACAAACACGAGTAGAGGAAACCCCGCGTCGTGGGAATGGTTAGGCTCGTAAATCTACTAACCACAGACAGGCTCACGAATCTACAAACCACGAGTCGTTCGTCACTTGCCATACAACAGGCCGTGGGAACAAGACTTTAGCTTCTTAGAGGTATATTGAAATGGTTTAGACAATAAACGATTTTTAAAAAACACATAAAGTGGTCCGTTATTGAGAAAATCTGTATAGGTATATGCATAAAACAGATTCTCACAAAATATGGCATTTGACGGTTTCTTCTAGAACGTTTATGATGTAACAAATAAGACCCCGAAAAGCATTCCACTATTTACCGCCAACAATAACAAATCTTACTCGCACAAACTCATTTAGTCTGGTTTTGTTGACGAGGAATTCGGGGTTCGAATACCAGCAGAGTGTAGGCCTACTGAGAGTGGTTTTACCTAAATGGCTTTTCACTCTCTTTTCACTCTCTTTTCACTCTCTTTTCAATGCAAATGTGGGTATATTAACCTTAATCTTCCCAGGTCAGTGTAATTTTTTAACAGCGCGTCTTACTACCCGTTTGGGTTATACGCTTATTAGTGTAATTAAATACATGTAGCCCAAACGGGTATGAATACTCGAAGAATATAAAATATCAAAGCTCTTCTATTTTACTTTCTGAGGCTGGTTAAAAATATTAGATTAAGAGTTAAATTGCAAGGGAAATTAAAATAATAGTTGTGAAAGATTATTTTAATTCACATTGTGTTTTATTCATCGATTAAGCTATATTTAAAAGAACCGGAGAATTGTACTATCAGAAAGACATTAGGTGGCAATTAAAACGTCATTATTATACTAACAATAATCCTAAGGGATTAAATAAGACATCTTTATAAAGTTAAATCATGGAAAATATTTGCAATTCAAATACCTCTCACTTTTATCTATCTATATCTGCGGAGAAATGAATAACGTAAATGAATAGTCCAAATATAAAGCTTTATATTGTGATCAGAAAAATCAGGACGTCATCCGCATGGGAAAAAAAACCCACGGAGAGTGGAAGTAAAGAGTAAATATAAACCTTAACATGACGTCTCCATATACCATGAATATTGCAGTCTTCTCTAAAACATGGACATGTTAGCGTTGAGGGACATTTGCCATGTTCAGTGGGTCGGTGGTTTGAAAGGTAGGGGGAGGAGAGTGTAGTTAGGAGGGGGATTGGAGTGGGTGGGTGGGGGGGATAGGATAGCGCCAGAGAGTGACAAACTTGCGCACGCCTGCATCACAGAACTAATTAGCGTAAAGGTCTAAACTTTGTAATGAGCCGCGTCAACGAAATACAGCGTTACCAACCCTATCCCCTCCATATCCTCTCTCCTCCAACCCTTATTATATTTCCCCTCCATTCGGTTAACTTTATATACCGGGTCACGAAACATTAACCCTTCCTCCTACTATCCCTGGCCTATCCAGTGATACCACTACACCGTCAAACAGTGTGACAACCAGTAGGGAAAACACTCTCTCACGCAGAGATAGGAATAGTTGACTGACACCGCTGTTTAAATAATTTCCACGTCCTAAATTGTTTCGGGAGAGAACTTTATTTTGGTCCGTGGAAGGTTGGCAGGACATGTTCATCTAATCCATTGTTAATAAATGCCCGGAACGAATTTCACACCTTGACGCGCTAACAGCTCTCCTCTTTTAAATACTTAGAGAGTGAATGGATTTAGAATTGACTGACACACTAGATTGAAAATACCTTTTATACTTTTTTTCTGTACAGGGAAAAAAAATAATCGAAATAAACTTTAATTGGGAGAATGGACAGGTTGAAACGCTAAAAGGAATTTCTAGTTGCATTTCAAGCTAAAATAAGCTTTTGTAATGGGTTGCTTTCACACTCGATATAATTATGACACGGACATTTTGAATTGTGATAATTGAATTTGAAGCAAGATAGTTCAAATACTGTGTGTAGTTTTCACTGAAAGTAATTTTTATTTTAAGAATTTGTATATTTTTGCACCGCGTTTTACTACCCGTCCGGGCTATTATAATATTTACAATCATAAGGTAGAAATCAGGAAAGTAGAATCTAGAGATAATGTACCAGAATTAGGGTAGAGGGAGGGTGGAGAAAACATTTCAGAAAAGAATATCCTACCTACCTATATCTGGGATTCAAACCTCAACCTTCTTGCTACCAGATTATAAAAGCCTGAAGTTTAGGTCACGTGCTCACAGATAAGGATGGAAAATGTTAGACCCAACATAAAAATAATTTTAATGTCGTTAGCTATAAAGTGAAAATATATACTAAACAGGGACATGTTTGGGGAAACAATACAAAAAAAAATAGACATTTAAAAAATTAATATGTTACAACATAAAACCCCAAACAATAAAAGTTAGACGTAAAATATCATGTTTTGATATCGTATTTTATAATTGAAAAAGTTGTTGATATTTTAAACTAGACTTGCTTGGAGGCCTCAAATAATTAAAATTCCGTGCTGACAGGAAATTCTGTCTCAAATAATACTGGCGGGTATGATATGTGTTTACTAATAATATTGGAATATATTTTAGTGAATTCGTTTACTCCCATTTGTCAATCTAAAAGTGTTCCGACGCTAATCGCTAGTTTTCCGCAATCCGCGTTTTCCTACCAACCTGGTTTAGCCGCATACTTGCAATAACGGGATAGAGATGAGGCAGGGATAATATAGAGAAAGTGTATCTACATTTTCGTGGGAAAAGACGAAGGAACAATATAGGGAAAAAACTGACAAGATATAACTGACAAGATGTCCTACTGACCTACCATCACAATGAAGATCAGACCGACGATCTCATTCTCGATACTTGCAATACTTATCACTCCTCTCCACCCCGCGTCAACCTCCTCCTTCCAACTTCCCTCAGGCTCCTTCCATCAAGTTTTTCTCATTTCACCATTTACCAAACTTCTTCCTTCGTGTCTTTTGGGTGAGGAAGGGAGCAATGTTTCTTTAGAGAGATAGAAATAGTGAAATGAAAAAAAAAAAAGTGTCTTGAGCCAACAAAAGGACAAGGGAAGCAAAGAAAGACACATTAGGAAGAGGGAGGGAGGGGTGGGTGTAGGGGAGGTGATTTGTTGAAGACGAGATGTCCCTTGGCAGTTCCGTGTGGATAACGCAAATCGTTTGGCACTTACTATTCTCTTGTACGAGAGAGGAAGAGAGACTACATGAGAGAATAAGTCAACAGAAGAAAGTAGGGATGAGAGAATAGAATGTATACATTGCCTGTTTCTATAACCAGAAACAAGAAAAGATGGAAGAACAAATAGAAGATATCTCTTCGTATTATTTTCTTGCATTATAATGAAAATAGACAATATGAAGATTAATTTTTTAAAATGCATAAGCCTTCGATATTACTGATTTTCTCAAAATCGGCTTTAGCGATTTTGATTACAATTCGTATTTAGGCGTTGATTAAATTTATAAACAAAATGGCTATTTTCATATTCCTATGAAAATGAACTTTAGGGTATTTTACTGAAGCTGAAATTTCCTTATCTCCGCAACTATTTAAGATACTAAATAGCTTATCATTGCAAAATTGTAGTACTATTAAAAATTAAAAACTTGTATTTGAAATATATGTATAAAACCAACAGTTTCTGAGATGTTGGCAAATATATTAATACAATTTTGTGAGCTTTGTTTGTACAGAGATACTACTGAAGTTTTAACGCAATGATTCTCTAATTCCATGGAAAAAAGTAGTTAAGTAAGTCTCTCAAAATTGTATGTTATAATTTTTCTAACCTCTTAGGAGAAATGTTTTTAGGCCTACAGTAATCATGTGCGTAGAAACAAGGAAATTTTGTTCAAGCACCACGTCTTACTACCCGTTCGGTTTATACGCCCATGTACTAATTACACTAATGGTTTTAGGGAATGTTTTCTCACAAAATATTTATCACTGTGAATTAAATATATCATTTTTACTCTAATGAAGATGATTAACTTTGAATGCCTTTTTTTTTTAATCTTTATCCAGTAGACTAAGGCGTAAAATAACATTTTCTTATGTTAATTCTTATGAACAAACAAAAAATCGAGTAGAATTTTAAAGGTTTTTTTTAGGGGGGTGGAGGGTTGGTACTGTGGACTAAGTTATTACCTGTCCGAATTATCCACCTTTAGTTTGGATAGTGGGGTAAGACAAAAATAAAGAATAAATGTACTAGAATTTGTGAGTAAAGAGGATGAGAAACTATTGAGCACTAAACACCCAGCTGGATATTAACGGACCTCCCTTCCATCAACAAACTGGTATAGATGAACTTTATGTATAGACCACGCACCCACCCAAGATGATATTGGTCCTGGTAGGGCTCAAACCACGTTCGAACCTCAAGGAGACGACCTTGGACGTATATGTAAGAAGATTTTCGACGAGGAAGATACTAGAAAAATTACCATAGAAAACTTTTTTTGTTGTTGTTGCCAGTTTGTCTCCATCGCGGCAGATAGAAACATTTAGAACGCCCTGGAAAACTACAAGGAACGATAAGTTGAAGGTACCAGAGGGCGGAACAAAGTGTGTTACTGCCGCCAAGGAATGTGCCATTTCCTTAACTGCACGGATTTATGGCTATACCGGCTGGGAAAAAAGAAGAGTTTATATAAACATTCAGGATAACCTCAAGGAGGGAGAAAATACCGTCAGATCACGATACAAAAAAACAATTATTTATGATAACTACAAAAATGAGTACAAATAGTTTCATTTATTCACACGCGATTCAGATGATCTGCAGCTGTGCCGTGTGACAATTAACGACCAAATATATTAATAAATTAAAAAACAATTAATTCAGAGCAAAAAGTTTTGTTTGTTTTTAACTAAATAATCTTCTCCAACATGTTCGCGAGGTCGCACTTCTGTAGATGAGCTTTATTTGCACATTTCATCATCTGATAACAAATTGATTTGAAACTTATTTTTAAAAGTAATAACGCACATCACTACATTAGAACACTACTTATAACGTGACTGTGAATATTTATTATCACAATATGTAATATAATAGAATATAACAGAGAGTAAACGTGTTCCTTATAAACGTGTTTCTCGGTCATATGTTTGCTTTTATATTACTTTTTTTTTAGACTACAATTTTCTTAACACTTCTGTGTAGTCTATTTTTACCTATGCGATTCTAAATAAAAAGCTATGCCAATAAATAACGAAAATATATCTCTAACAAGGGTTCGGTCAGACTGACAAGCGTGTGAGCGAGCGCGCAAGCGACTGGGTGGCCAGACTGGCGAGCGTGCGAGCGAGCGAGCGCATGATTAGCAGATAGCTCTCGATAGTTGTTGACGAGGAGGCTCCAAATCTTGGCTCAGTGAACTGAGGGTGGTTTTTGACAAGTGAGTTATTGTTGTGGTTTTCTCATCCTCTCTCCACGCTAATGGTGATTCTTATTTGTAAAGGCCTACTTTGATAATATTGAAGTATTTTAAACATATCAATTTTACATATATATATTTATATAGTTAATGGTCCAAACAATTAAATTAGGCCGTTAGTAGCAAGTGTGCTAAACCTATCGATATTAATAAAAATGTCAAAATGAGAAGTTTTCCTAGCACTCAATGAACCAACATACAATAATATTGCCTAGCGCCTGTAAACTATACTGTACCGGGTCGAGTGCGCGCGCTCCAGTCTGGCCACCTCTCATTACAACCAATGTGTTCTAGTTTATATTTTAGTCGCTCGCTCAGTCTGGCCACCTCTCATTACAACTAATGTGTTCTATTTTATATTTTAGTCGCTCGCTCGATCAGTATGGCCGCCCCCTAAAACGGTATTTTACATAGAGTGTGGTGCGAAGTATTGGCGTGACCTAACTGAGAGCCGTGCATTCTAGCGGAGTACGTTTCGAGCCATGTGGCGCGTTGCGTTGCATGTCCACATCAGTTTGGTGGCATCAACGACGACAGACAGTCTGCCTCGAAAGAAGAGGGAATAAATATAAATGGGAAAAATATAACGTATGGTTCGCACATTTAAATTATTTAAAGATTTATTTCTGATGTTGGTCTGCTCTCTGGATAGATAAGTTATAAATCTGACATCTGCCATTAATGGGGGAGCAATCACAATAGTATATTTTTATTGTTGTAGACCTATAACAAATTTTAGCATATTTTTGGTTTTGTAACTTACGGGATCTATTAAGGACACTTTAGAAAACATGTTGATTTAGATTACATATAAATAAAGACAGCAGGTAACGAAGAGGACAGGGTTCGATTCCCAGAGGAGTGCTTTGAGATATTTTTTTCCTAACTGGGTTCCTTCTATCGTCCGATAAATTTCCAGTAAACTTCGTCTATAAATTTTTCCCCAACCCTAGGCCTATACTGCAGAGACTTGCGGTTAGCCTGAATGGTAGAAATACGTGGAGTAATATATATTATAGCATAGCTTTAAGAACTATGTTTTATTAATTATAATTTTTTAGCACCGCATCTTACTACCCTTTCGGGTTATACGATTATGTATATATTAATGGTTTTTAGGAATTATGAAGGTTAAATTTATATGAAGTGTACACACATTTACGTGGTGGGAGAGTATAAAAACAATTTTGAAAAAAACCTCAGTACACCTGACCGAGATTTGAACCCCAAGCTTCCCGTTATTATAAATCCAGTCTACTGCGAGAGTTTTGCCTTAGACCCTGTGGCCAACGAAGTGAGTCAATTTAATTCACTTATTACTTTAAACATAAGTATATTTGCGTATCATTCTCTAAATAGTAGAGATAGTTTGGGTGTTCAAGAGAAAATTCCCCCAAATTATCGTGGAGAGAGTACGGGTAAAACAAAAAACTAGATTTGAAAACCCCCTCCTCCAATACACCCAACCAAGATTCGAATCTCGATGCTCCCCGTCACCAGAAATCCAATCCATCACGATTCTGATTCCTTATACCCCGTGATCACGTGCGTGGATTTGAATTTTTTTTAACCAACTTCTAAGTAGTAACACGTTCAATTTCATCTAAAAAAATTATATAAATTATTTACAACACACAGTGTTAGGAACGTGAATTAAATGACAAGCTCCTCTAGTCTGTATCATAGTTGAGATGAAGACTGGTGTTCAAAACTCGACTACATATAATGAGGGTGGACCTTAATAAATTGTTTTTCAGTCACCCTACACGTAATTGTGGGTAAATTTCATCTAAACTCTATTTGACTCTACCCCATTAGTGTAAATTAATGCGAACAGTCTAGCTGGGTAATAAGAGTATGTGTAAAAAACCTAAATATTTATATGAAATGACTACATGATCTATGATATATTTACTTTCCACGTACATTAAGTAAAACCAAATAATGTAAATATTCTGGATCTAAATGGCATCACATTGATTTTGTAGGTGAATGAAACAAATAATTGGTTTGTGAAAGCGTTGCTCGCATTTACTTTGCTGTACGTTGTAATTATTTGCTCCAATTACTAAAGCCATAACATGTAATTCATGGAGTAATGTATTTTTATTGTAGTCCTATATTTTGGGGAAATAAGTTTGGCTGCGTGTTATAAATCAACAGTAATTAGCTTAATTATGTTTGGTTCATATGAGAAATAAATGTACAGAAAAAAGGGTTTATTATTCAGCATTAATGACCCAATTCCAGTCTAATCAAAGGGCAGTTATTATCTTGATTCATACCAAACTTAAATACTAGATATGCGATTATAAGTAACAAAAGTTAAGGTAAGTCCACACTTTTGTACATTACATTGAACAGACAGCTAACCAATAGCACTGGAAGCGATTACTTAATTAATTTGGATACAGTAGTAGACCTAGCAGGGGCTCCGGAACCTCTTTGAAAGTGGGAGGTGGAAGGGGGGCTCAAATGCGAGGGGGTCCGAAGGTCCTCTCCGGGCAAAATTTTAGACCCTTGATGATTACTTTTGAAGCTATTTGAAGGAAGTCTATTTTTAATACTTTTTTTATATGCCTTTTTCTGTAAATCAACACTATAGTAGTAAAGTAATAGTAGTAAAGTAATGATATTATCCAGTGGTAGTGGAACGTGAAACTTTATTTGTGTAATAAGGGTAATTAGCAAAAAAAAAAATAGTTGTTTTTAAAGTTTGGACACCAAATTTGGATGCCCTTAAAATCTACGCAGAATGAGATCAAAGTTCTATTCCGCTGACAAATTTATGAAAATAAGATGCCCTTATAATATTTATATCGTGGTTCCTTAGTGGCATTAAACAAAATTGGATGCTTATAGAAGATATTTTGAGGTATTTTTTAAATTGTAGTTTGAGTTTAGTGCAGACAACCAAATAAATGTTTCTTACATTTGTGCATGTGCCACGGTTCTTACTGCCTGTCAGGGCAATTAACAATTTAAGAATATATTAAGAATACTGTAAGTGGAGGGTGTAAAATACCTGGGAGGAACACAACTATACATAAAAATGTCTTCCTATATTTAATCGAGTAAAAATCTCTCAAATGCAAATAGAATGTTCGTTTGAAAGTTTTAAAGAAAAACAAATTTCTTGATAGTTGGCATTGCAATGTTACGTAAAAAAAACCTCTTACAAGACTTTCGTTGCTATCACATTTTTATGTTAGTCGAAATAAAGAGCTTTGGAAAGGGTCATATTATTTACCCACCCACAAGTTTTAGGGATCATATTTTATTTTTATTTATTTTATTTATTTAGAACAGCGTCTTACGACCCGTTTGGGTTATACGCTTATGTACTAATTACGCCAATGGGTTAGGAATTGGGAAGGTTGAATTTAGAAGAAGTGAATCCGCATTAGCATAGAGAGAGAGTGGAAAACCATTTAGGAAAAGCCACCCCAATTTACCTGACTGAGATTCGAACCTCGATCTCCCCGTCCTCAGCAGTCTAGCTCTACACGGAATTAGAGCGTTAGACAACTACGCCACCAAGGTGGGTATTTTAGGACTTATAAATAAATTATAAAATGTTTTACAGACCTCATACAATGTCCCTAATATACTTTCCCCCTCTCTCTCTCCCCGGTTTCTACGGTTCATCCGCCACTCATATTATCCATCAAAAATCAAATTATCATATAACTTCATCCACGAATATATGAATGTAGTTGTAGAAACTTTTGAAACCAGCAGACACTAAGCTCATTAATAATGACCCAACTTAAACCTAATAGCTAGCATTGGCCCTTCATTTTGTTATCCTTTCACTATAAACTATATTATCAATGGTAATGGCTGATTACAAACCAAGCTGATTTGAGATTTTTGTTAATACAATTTTTTCAGTGCCGATAAGGCATACAATTTTTAATTCTTAACTGGGCAGAATACACTTAGTTCCTCGTGGGCTTAGGGAGAATTTAATTTTGGGACAGATCGAAATTGTAAGTTTAAACATGGTAATACTTCTAAGAAATAATTTTTTTTAAATTGGTGGTGGAACCATATATTTTGTGGGAAAGAGAGAGAGGGGGGCGGGGAGGAATAAGAAGATTTTTTTTCTTTTTTAGGAATTTTCTTTACTCCTCCCCCAGTTAATGTTTTAAAATTGGATGCCCTATAAGCTATTGGTTGTAGTCCTCAAGTGAAAAGTTTTTGAAGAGTTTTTGAGTTTTCCCCAGAAATTTTTGGAAATTTGATGCCTCTAAAAGCTATTTTAAATGTTGCTAAACCTGACTCTTTTTTTATTAATTAGATTCCCTAGAAGCTATAAGAGATTCTCCTTTAGACATTTTTTGAAAGTTGTATGTCCATAAAATATATTGAGAGGGATCATCGCCTTACTTTTTTTAATAAAATTAGAAGCCCCTAGAAGATATTTGAAGTGGTCTTCCCCCAAATAACTTTTCAAAATTGGATCTTTTAGATAGTGAATTATTCTATCCGAAGATTGGATTGCAAAATAAAATTCAAATATATAGTTTATCATACTGACTTCTTCAAACACTCTTTTACTCTCAACATTAAAAGCTTCAGAAAATTTAGGAAGTACTGTACGTAGGGGTCTTAGACCCCATAGACCCCCTCTCACTACGCCAATGTAATATCCATATCTTATAAACCACGCCATAGATGAACCTTGTAAGGTAAGCCTGCTACCCTTCAGGATAAACCAAGTGAACCTTCAACCATGTCAAGGCTCAGATTGTGGAGGGAAACTTAGTGGATCTTTAAACTAGGGTTGTTTAAATACTTTGTATTTTTCTTACAAGCCATGTTTAAAACATAAGCAAATAAACTATTATAACACTGTTCAACGTAGGCTTAAAAATAATAAAATATTGTATTAAAACCACAAGAAAGCGTGTTAATAAATTTCCAGAATTTAAATTTTACTAATTTACATAAAGACATGGCAAAAATAAAATTTGGACCGTGGTTGGAAAAAAACAAACCTTATGTTCAAATTAAACTTACCATTCAACTGTGAAATTTTATCAATTTGTTCTTATCTGTGTCAAAAATCAAATAAGTACTACGCTTTTGGCTTTACTATTCTAGTAATATTTTATTCAAGACAATAAAAAATAGGCCTAATATTAGCTACTATATTTTTGTGAAAGAGCTATTTTTATCATGTGAGTAAAGTATGAACTATAAAATTAGGGCATTTAAGTTTTGTGTTAAATTAATTATTCTATAAATGTCTCTCTTCATTACTTAAAATCACCAAACTTATGGTAAATTTGTATGTTTTTATGCATAAGTTTTGAATTTACTTGGGAAATATTGGGGAGGGGGCTTTAAGATTGCCCCAGACCCTAAGATAAAAGCAAGTGGGGCTTGAGGCCCATTCCCCCTTTACCGGAGCCTCTAATATTTAGGTATGAATAATTATGTATTTAAAATTTACAAGAACCGTTGAAACCGAAAGTATATTCGATCTTTCATCATTCATAAATAAAGAAAATGAGATTTGTTTGGTTTTCCCAATCGGTTATACTGTCGCAATATATATCATCAAGAAACAACAAAAGATTCACAACAATATAGAAATAAAACTACAAGATTAAGTTTAAAATAGCTTTAATAAACGGTTAGCTGAATAAGTTAAATGCGTATAACCCGAACGGGTAGTAAGACGCGGCGCTAATAATAATAGTAATAAGTTAAAGGTAAAGGAACATTAAAAAAAGAATACCCTATACTCTACATTAAGATAATTAGTAAATCATGTAGTCATTCATTTATTTAAAACAGAGTGAATTGAACTTAGCAGTAAGTCACTGTTTGTTTTGTTTTTTCAAAATAAAACTCCCCTCTCAGTAGCAGGTAAGAGTAAATATTTCATATTAAAACAACTCTTACAGTATTATATCAGTGTGAATGTTTCAAATTAAAAACCACCCTAATAGTAACTAGTCGGTGTAAATTCTCTCTCGGTATCAAAGACGTCAAACAATTGTCATGTCCTGTTTCTCGAAGTCACGCTGACCCTCGTATTCTCGAAAGATCTGTTTACTTGTCATCGGCCAGTAGATGTAATTTCCCTCCATAGGACATTCCAATGATATACTCACCTTTCAACACGTCAAGACTTCTTTCCTACTACTCTTCTTTATCTTATTCTTACGTTCACCTCTTTATTACACTCTATTCTTCCCCTTTTTAACTGATGGAAAGTTCAATCTATGTCGACTATACACTAGAGTAAAAATATAATTCTCTTTAGAAGACAGGTTTTTTTCTAAAACACCCACAGTCATTTTACGAATCTGTTTTATTTTTATACAATACTATGCAATTGAATTTGGTATGTTCCCAATTATTTATTTAAGTATAATGTTTAAATTTACAACCAGGATAACTTATTAAGATAAGCCAGAATTTCCTAATTATTTTCCAGTATACAGGTGTAATAATTCTCTCTCTTTCTCTCTCCCTCCCTCTCTCTCTCTCTCCCTCTCTCTCTCTCTATATATATATATATATAAAGTCTAAATAAATACATAAATGTGAATTTATTATGTTCTATTAATTTTTATAATAATGATTATTGAATGCTAAACATTTGACTGTTCTTTATATTTATCATTCTCTCTTTGTTTAATGTTAAAAGTTATTTAAAAATGCACATCTGCTTAGTATTAATGATTTGTTTCAACAGCTGAAAATTCTATCAACCATTTATAAACTTCAACCTCTAATTAAAGCTATTAAATTTTCATATTATATAGTTTTTTTCACACATGAAAAATATTTAAATAATTTTAAAATTCATCACGATTTTTTGTTGTAGAAAAATTGAATTTATTATTATTATGTATTGTTAGCTTTTTGATTATTCTAAAAATATCAATCTTTTAAACATATTCAATAGTATTTATAATAAATTGTAGCCATACTATTATAGAATTCTACAAATGAAATTATCCCGTTTTTGCCATATTGGCACATATTAAAATATATTATAAGACTTTGTTTACATACCAGAGAATAGATGCTAATACTTATCCATAGTGGTTAAAACATTATATTATCTGTATTTGTGGGAACGTGGACTAGAGTATAGTTATTTTCGAACGACGTGCTCAGGGCTGTTTTTTTCCTAAATAGATTTCACTGTATCTCCCTCCACGCAAATGTGGGTATCTA
This sequence comes from Timema genevievae, assembly GCA_902155825.1. NCBI lineage: Eukaryota > Metazoa > Arthropoda > Insecta > Phasmatodea > Timematidae > Timema > Timema genevievae. The sequence goes on from CABFWO010000019.1 coordinate 433,208, forward strand.
TACTACATATTCTACCTTCCTCATCCCCACCCTCTATGTGTAAATATACAGATTACCTCGTATTTTACAGGTCTGACACAGCTGTCACATCCCTTTACGGTGATAATAGACACTTTTATCACATAAGACGAATCAAATATATTACAACATTTTAATTTAGTGTTCATATTGATTTTAGTATTATGATTTTTAATTATCAAACTAAAGTTTCAAGCTACTGGAAAAATTAGAAGAAAATTTCACTTTAATCTGAAGACTTAATCCAAAGGGGTAAATTTTATACTATAATAAAGGATAATAAACAGTTATTACTAGTCATACTACCCAGGCTTAAAATCATCTATTTCAACGTTCTTGACTATCCAAATCACAAGGTTTTGTAGTAAATTCTAGCTACAGTTTAGACCTTTTGTAATTTTTACGCAAGTCTACAGCTTAGAATAATTTTTTTTAGAGACATCACCCCTTTTTTTATGACATTGGTAGCTCAATCATAATATCATCCATACATTTGCGGATTAAAGTACATCGATGATATTTAAAGAGAAATTAGAACCAGTTAATAAGTCTGAATTAATCTATTACCATGCACTATTTTTTTTTACCTACGTGTCGATCTTTGTAAGTAAATGAGAGGGAATCCCGGCAAAGCTAATCGCACTTATGTGTGGTCAAATTCCTCTCCCCCTCTTGCCAAGAGAGTAGTGACAACCTAGTTAAACTAGTCTGCGGGTTTTCAATTAAAATTCCAGTGGCACATACTTGGCAGTACTAACTGCGACCTTTCTCGACCCCAGCTATGTTCTCGAGGTATGAAGGCGCAGTTGACCCCTCAATATCTCCATCACCCATGCAACACAGCTTTTACCACCTCCCTTCTGTTCTACTCCACTTGACTGACACCGGTGTTTGTATAACATTCTCTTTATTATATTACACTTGACCGCCAGTGTTCCACAAAAGGTGTGCCGCGAAATAGGTTAGGTAAGGTGTGCCGTGCAGCCATAGCCCAAAGCTCCACACAGCACTGTTTATTAAGAACACGAATGAAGTTTGTACGAGAAACAGCCGTGCGTCATCCGCAATTCTTATTTACTCGTACTTGCTAATATTTTAATATATCTTATAAAAACCAAAAGATTTCGCGTGAAACTATATTTATGGTTTATCCAAATCTACCATTGGTTTGAAAGAATTTTTTTTCAAATGTTAAAGAAGTAGGCACAGGAAAAGAACTTCAACCTTTAATACTGGAACATTTCAAGTTACTTCGGAAAAAAATAGTATATAATCTACTAATTCGGATTTAACGTACAACCGATGGAATGGGTGGGTAATCCATTTTTGCTTCCACGACGCGTATAAAAAAAATGAGCAGCAAAAAATGTACGCTTGTTAAGTGCACAATGAACTTAAAAAGTCGGTGGAACACTCACTGGCTTAAACCATATTCCCTCTGCTACAATCTACTTGACTGTATCAAAGTTTATACCATATTCCCTATTAGACTTTACTTGAATGTCTTAGCAGCTTGTACCCTATTCCCTTTTATATACTCTAGTTGAATGTCTTAGAAGCGTCTACTATATCCCCTTTTCTATACTACAATTTAATTTCTTAGCAGCTTGTATCATTCCCTTTGCTATATTATATTCAAATTTCTCAGGAGCTTGTAGCATATTTCTTTTGCTATACTCTACTTAGATTTCTTACAGCTTGTAGCATATTCCCTTTGCTATATTCTAGTTGAATGCGTTAGCAGCTTGTACCATCACTATGCTATACTCTACTTTGATTTCTTAGCAGCTTGTACCATATTGCCTTTGCTATTCTATACATAGATGTCTTCGCATCTTGTACGACATTCTCTTGACTAATATGCTTAAGTGTCACCTAGCTTGTACCACATTACTTTTGGTATAATATACCTGAGTGTTGCCGTAGTTGGTAGTTTGTACCACATTCGCTCTTCTAGATTCTACTATACTTTTATCGTATTTCGTAACACGTTCTCTCTAATATAAAATGTTATACTACCGGTGTAGCACAATAATAGTCAAGAGATTGTATTTTTGGCTGTTAAAGAAATATTTTAGTTTGTTAGACGCATGCTGATAATATACTCAGTTTGGTCATAGAGTGCCCGCTAAACACTCATTATGAATATTAATAAGCTATAATATTAAATATAAACATGAGTGTTAAAGACTGACATTAAAAAAAAAAGCAATAGTAATGTTTCGTAATGATGTTTTCCTATTTAAAAGTAGTAGTGTACTAAGCTAGCAAGCAGATTACAGCTTATAAGCAGTCCTATGTTGTTATTTTGTACAGAAGTGTAGTTTGTGGATAAGCCGCTTGTGTAATTTGTTTTCACCAGCGCACAACGCTTTTATCCCTGGTAGAAACGTACAGTGCGTGCGAGTGTTTACATATATAAACACTCCTTTCTACACACATGCTTTATATACTTTTGATACGAAATTCACCAGCTTTACAAGGCACGAGGGGGTTGGTTGGCTTTTCAATCCTATTTCGCCCCCGGGAGAAGGTGAATTCTCTACTGTTGACGCGGTTACCATGACAACGGCCTGAAAAGGCGGCACGAGTGCCATTAACGGAACTAGTTTCTTACTCACGGGCTCGTATAGGTGCTTTCCTCCTCGCTTTATTTCCGAGTACAAGCAGTTGTGGAATATTAATCATATCTAACATAAATCAAAGGCTTGTAAGTCGAGTACGGATAACACTCACGCGAGCGTTATTAATCGTTTATTGAAGCTGTGCTAACGCGACTTATAAACTAGTGTGGCCCTAACATCAATGCTCACACGGTCTAGGGCGTCCCTATCTCAATAGACTAAATTGCCAATGATGGTGGAGGTGGGGGTAGGTTGGGATTTGAGTTATAGCTGGGTGTAGTAGTGGTTTATCCTAAATTAGTTTCACTTCCCTCATCTACGCAAATGTTAGTACATTTTCTTTAAACGTTACCATCCTCATCCCTATCATTTTAGTATGAATATGATTATTTAGATAAGCCGGACGGGTGGTGAGAAACGATACAGATCCAATTTAAATTTAAAATAAAACAGTGTGTGGAGTTAAACGAGTTGATAAGACCGTTTACTTTTAGAATATGAGTGGTTTGAGGGTATATTATAATTAGAACAGGGGTTTCCAACTGGTAGATCGTGGGTTGCATATGGCCTGCGATGCCCTTTTTTTGTAGCTCGTCAAAAGTTTCTTGAAAAGTAATCTACTGTAAAAAAATATATATATTTTTCTAGCCGAGGAACGGAAAGTTTTGACTTGCGTGGAAAAAAAAAAACTCGTGAGCGCTACAACTGATGTTCATGTTTAATTCCTTACATCTGCTGTATTACATTGGCGTGTCAAAGAAAATGTACTTTATTCGACAGATTCGTTTTTAATATGTTTTTAAATTACCACTTTTTATTTAATAAACAATTAAATATCGGTTCTCGTTTTTTGCATAGCTTAACACAAGTTGGCCGATTATGATGATAGACTAGCATCGTGGATTTAATTATTGTGGCCCTCAAAAATTTTTAAATTGGAAACCCCTGAATTATAAAAACCTAGATACTAGCAGCTTGGGCATGGCAAGTGGCTTAGAAAAATTAAAATAATACAATTGTCCCTCTTGAATATTTTTTAACGATTATGAAACTTATGTTTTGTAAATGTTGCGTGAAATATTATTTATTCGACGTTTTTACTTTCTCATATCAAGAGAAAGCGTTGTGATAGAGGGGCAAAAAATCGCTATCAAGATTAAGACGAATTTTTATGTTTTATGTGAACACGAACCCAGACAAATTGATTTTACAATTATGTCTGTAATCATGTCTGTCTGTCTGCCTGCCTGTCCCTGGCCACGGACCCTTAATGGTTTGCTAGATTTTTGTTCAAACTTTATATTTAGATTTTATAGGGTTATATCACAAAATGGTTTATTTTCACCCTAGCCATAAAATTAAGTGTAGTTTACTGATGAGTAGTTTTTTTTTTTACTTTCAAATTTTTCGAAAATGATTCTAATTATTTTGTTTGGAATGCATATACAGGAATTTATTGGCATGACAAATAATAATACTGTTTACTTGGTTTCAGGTGAAAATTATATAAAGGGTCATTTTCTGGTGAGTGATATTTGAAAATTTGAATTATTTTAACAATGGCTTTAACGATACTGCTTAAAATGTATATCTGGAGAGTGTATGTCTGGAGAGAGTATATTTGTGGAGTGTTTAACATGAACATAACATATTAATCTATTTACTTGTTTTTTAGGGGGATTCGGTTTTGGGTAGTTTAATGATGAGTGTTTTTTTATTTCAATATTTAAAAAAATAACTTTAGCAATTTGGTTTAAAATTTGTACCGGGGGACTATTTTACATTATAAATAATATTGAATGGAAATTGACCTTGAGAATCGAATTTAAAATCGGAATCTGTGAATAGTTTTTCATAACAAATGAGAATATGTTTTTATTCTTACAAATACCAAATTATTTTAGGGTAGCTATCAAATAATTTTCATTTTTGAAAATTTAAATTTTGTTAAATATTTTTTGTCTTAAAATTTATATCCAAAGAGTGATTATTGTGTTTGTTTTTATGAGGAAAACATAGTAACGTGTAGTTTAATCAAAATATATTTTTGAAAATTATATTCGAAATCAAATTACACAATATGAGAAATTTAGTGTGATTGTGTGGTACCATTTATTTCTTATCTTTGGATGCATTATAAACAACATTTTAAAATTCTATTTAGTAAATGGTTTTATTAATTTATTATTATTTTTACTATAATATTAATTTTATTTGTCTAATTTTTTTCTATTCTCTTAGGATCTTACTAGTGAACCGGAACATCTCAATTTTTACCCTAGGGCTGAGCAAGGTAGGATTCAGAGGTAGTGTACTGGTGTTTGAGTGGAATAAATAGTGGAAAACCATTTGGAAAAAATACACTAAATATACCCGAACGAGATTTGAGCCCCGACCTCTCCGTTACCAAGAAATCAGTCGATTTTGATGCCCTAATCCACGTACCCACAGATTCCTGCTAGACACAATTACTTACACACAAAAATAGGTGTTTGGAATAAATTAATTCACTTTGTCAAATATTGCGCTTTTTGGTGAAATATTCCCAGTTTTTTGCTGCAGATGATGTTTTATATTGCTTGATTTATTTTATACTAACCATAAATAATTAACTATAATAAAGTGAATTTTAATTATGCTTTCATCAACTAATGTGGCGAGCTATTCTAATTATGAAACGTTAAATATCCTTACACAATTATGTATATAAAGTACAAATGTACATGAATGAATCCTAGGCGTACAAAAAAAACTATATAGTTTCCAGTGTAAATTCACATAAACGCAAATAAAGTTTCCCTTCCTCTCCTAGAGCAACGCTCACAATCGCCTCATAAAGGTGATTGGACTCGTTGAGCCGAACATTTAACCGACTTGTTTATCGGCTCGAGCGAGCGACGCGCCTGCCACCTAGCGTCTGTGGCGCGCACTACTACACTATGTAAATAGACCAGGCGCCGCCCCGCACCACATATGTAGAGAGATGTATGACCATGTGAAGGTAGACACACTTCATACTGGCAATAGAAACACACCATTTAACTTGAACATCAAATTTTCAGGATAATAAAACAATTGTTAAGCTATAGCTCTTTGAAACGAATTAAAACGGTGACATTAACAAACTTCCCCATTAGGTTCCTATTATACACTCATTTCAGTGTTACTACCACGGATAATAATATTAAACAATGTTTTTAGATATTACTGAACATAATTATAGCTATTTTATTTTACAAAAATGCATTTTTTTTTATTCAAACTAGTGAAGGCCCATTTTGAGAGACCCTCGGGGTTGGTATGTTGTGACTTGTATGGCTATGTAATTTGTTGTTTTACCTCTGTTTATTACATTGAATAAATAATTCAAATATTTCTTAAATTTTAAAACGTTTTACCTTTTGTTATAATTATTTTTTAGTTTCCGTCCACCCTCTTTTAGGCTAGAAGTGGGCTCTAGCTTTTAGGCGTAGGGTGGGTGCGGTACACCGTGACTCTTCTAAACCCGTTCTCCCGCTTTCAAAACAGTGTGGATACACCTGCCTGAATCACAGGTACGATTTTATAGTCTTGAGTAAAGATAAAGAAATCGATAACTGACGGTTTACTGCTTCGGGTTTGATACCTTTATCTTACCCGATTAATATGAACGTAGATTCAGTCTATGGTAAGACATCATGTCGTCCTTAACGAAATTAGGACACAGTCCCTACAAGTTTAAGTCAGGCAATGGTGAGGAGAGAAGGAATCTAACTTTAAGCCCAAAAGAATATTAAGATGCAAGTTCAAGGAGGATCATCAAGATAGAAGCTCCCACCGGTTTAAATATGCTTGTAACAACTATTACGCCAATTGGGTGGATGCAAAACATAATAACAAACATATACACGCTCTCAATGATACCAGAGATCTTATAAAAAATGGATATACTCGTTGATTGAAGATTTTTAGAAGGATCCAACTAAGTACACTGGGTTTGAAAGTAGCAGCATGAAAAGGATGGAGGAGGTGTGGAAACTATACTGTCTCAATACTGTCTCAACAAGAAGAAAACAGTGAAATAGATTCTTTAAAATCCGAAGCTTCTCAAATTGGAGGGGTCTTTCATTATACATAAGAACATTTTCGCTTACCTATACGACAGGATGACGAGAGAAATCATGACAGAAAAAGTGACGTGAAACGATCAATATTAATGACGGAGAAGGTTTAATCTTGCTAGGCATTGCTTTACCTATATTACTTTTGGATACAGTGGCTAAAGCCTATGTAGACCGGATGTTTTACTATGGTTCCGTCTACATTTATTTAGGCTCAAACCTGATAAGGAAGAATACGAAATTTTTGGACTGGCTTTAACTATGAAACCTAGTTCTAGGTTCAAGAAAGACGGGATCGTTCCCATTATGGTTATGAACTTGAATTTGAATTTGAATTTCAAACCTATCAGAGAGGTACCTTTCAAGGGGTCAGAGGGTCATTCCTTATATTTCATGTTGGAGAGATTGTCAACCTTATCACCAACGACACATAGTTAGGTCTTACGTATATTTAGATAAATACTTTGTTCATTAATCGTACGAGACATTCATAGTTTACATCTTGTCGACGAAGTTTGCAGAGGATATCATCAAAGCGAGTAAGGTTATTAAATGAAATTACAAACGGCTACGAGATGCAAAACATGATCTGATATAATGGCGAGGGAAACCTTTAAAGTTATCACGAAACCACAAAACACCATGATGAAGATGATTGAGAAGGAAGAAGAAGTCTCGTCCAAGAGATTACATAGCAGATATTTATTGCATAAATTATCTTCCTACACCTCAAGCACGATCTGATAAAACTTATGGTGTACGATAATATGGAAACACGACCAAGATCAGGGTTACACATGCTTTATTTGATGAGAGTAACGAAACTGTAATTCTCAAAAACATCGTAACTCCTTACATTCGGGAACTTGTAGAATGACTCTTCTGAAAAGCGCCTATGAATTACACCAAGGATAATCTGAATTTATACAAGTCTATGCTCAAGAAAACAATCGCACATCAAATCAGAAATGAACCTTACAGCCGTTTCAAGTCAAGCACAGGATCAAAATATATAATTATCTTTAACCTATATTCCAGAAAGAGTTTGAGGGAGAAGATCTATATAAAATGGAGAGAAAAAGAGATATAGACTATACCTATTGAGATGACCCAAACAATTTGGTCTAGAGATTAAGACTCTTGTATGCTTCGACTGAAGTAGGTCATACAGCAAAGTCAAGGCAAGTGTCGTATAACGATTCAACAGAGCACCCAATAACGTTATGTTGACTAAATTCACGACAAAAGGATCGTATCCATGGATCGATCTGATCGATTCTTGCTAGAAATGTATAATCGAACAGTACACTCGACTGTCAAGATGAGACCGATAGACGTTTAGTATAATAGTTTTAACGTTCCTTCCATCTGTATGCTAAAACGATCAATCCTTCACCGAACTAGTTTAAAGTCGGAGATATTGTTAATATCAGTTAATATAAGGACGTTTTCGTAAGGGGGTATACCGCAAACTGGTCAATAGAATTGTTTAAGATACTTAAAGTCATTGAGACAAATCCTTTGAGCTTTTTACTAGAAAATATGGTAGATAAACATCTCATTAGAAGATTCTACGCCAAGGAGCTTGGGAAGACATCACATCCAGATGTGTGTCTTGTAGAGAAGATCATCTGACGTGGGGGAGATAGGGCTTACGTCAAATTACTAAGTTTTGACTCATTACACATTTCATGGATTGATGTGGCCAATAATGTCTAGGGAGGGGAGAATAACTTCCCCCACCACTCCTACTGACTATATAAAGGTGCGCGTGGGTGGAGAGTTTCACCACATTCGAGATATTTAGACTGTGTGGAGGATTTATCCGGAGTAGAAATTTCTGAACGGTGGAATGACATAGAAGGACGAGTGTGGGTACAGCGAATCGTGTAATGGGATCGCTCCGTTGGCTGTGAAGACATCCCGTGCCCAGACAGTCCATCGAAAGCTACTTTACTATCTCCAAACTGAATAATGGAGACATCGCTGAAATCATGTGCGTGTGGCACGTCGAGGATGCAGAGTAGGACTTTCTGGATTAAGACAAAATGTACGAGGTGTTGGACTGGGAGGAGTACGACTGGGTCAGGTGCCTGCTGCAGCTAAAGAAGTACATGACTTATAATGTGCTTTGTTTTGACGGGGAGATGGAAGAAGAAGAATAAGGTGAGAGTGATGCTTCCAATAAACCCAATATCGTTGAGCTCGAACTTGTCGGGAGAGTGCTTTTGCTGGGGACAAACTTTGGTCGTCCGTACATACGTTGTTTAACGCCTCGTAACGAGGACCTAGATATCTGGGAGGGGATGAGTACCAGTTTTTAAATGGTGAAGTAGGAACAAACTGCACCATAGCTAGATTTAAAGACTATATATGTGCAAGAGAGAGAGAGTTAGCACCATATTTTATTTTTGTATATTAATATTAAGAATATATATGTATTCAAAGAATGTATACTATTTATTTAACCTTGATCCAAATCCTAAGATTTAAAGATTATATATGTGCAAGAGAGATGGGACCGTAGTTTTCTGTTTAAAGGTATGCTATTTATTTAACCTCACTCTTAATATATACTTCCCAATTCAGAGAATGATCTTGATGGAGAATGGAAACAGCCATAATGCGTGAGAATGGTCTGGATAGAGAATGTAAGAAGGAATACATAATGAAACTATACTTAATGCGAGAGAGTATGACACGATGACACGATGACACGAATGAAGAAGGAGCATGGAGAGCACACGTGATGTACCAGACACACTACGTGTCTGACGTTACCATGCCAGGCATTGTTCAGGGGTAGCATCGTCACTCAGGGCAAGAGGTTGTGCTGCTGTGAAACCCACCACACGATATCAGTATAGGGTTTGCATGCTCCAGGCACCAGCACGACGCCAGGCATCGTTGTGTAGAACGATCAGACAATTAGAACAAGGGGCTGTGCTGTTGTGAAGAGCCTAGTGTGACAACATCGTAAGAAGCTATGACGTCACAACAAGCGTCAGATCAGCGTCGGGGATAGAGGGAGGTGTGCGTCGTTGTTAAGAAAGGATGTTATATCTTATCACCCCTCTTCCCCAAACTGTGAAAGCAACAATAATTTCCCAAACGGGTGGTAAGACGCGATGCTAAGTATGATTACTAACAATAATTCCCCATCGAGATGGTACGTCCTAACAAACACCAGCACCGCAATATTGCGAAACTTACAAAGTGTCAATTTACGTGGCGGCTTTTCCCATGATCAGTAACCAACCCTCCTCCCCTAAGAGCAAACATTACAACTTATGATCATAATTTTTAAAACATAAAACATAATTTAAAACAGGATAGAAGAGATCTCAATTTATTTTAAAATTATTTATTTCAAAAGATTTGGATAACAACTATAAAGTGCTCGGAAACTCATAGCCCAAACTGCGCCTTTGGCTTGTTTGAACCAAAAGAAATACAAAATCCTTATACACTTACATCCGAAAACCTATGCTAAAACCATTAATTTGTGTTCAAAGCTTCGGCGTATAGCGCCGGAATAGCAAAGCTGTTCAAGCAAGCGTGTACAACAAGTTGCATAGGAGCTAGACACGTGTCACTGCACATGTAATAATGGCAACCACTTTCTGTGATGTAGGACCGTTAATGATGACCCTCAGAACGTATTCGCATTTCTAGATGGACTGGTGTGTTGTTTAATATTAATTGTGGTATGTTCTGCTGCCGCGCTTCAAGAGATGTACAGTGTCGCGGGCCGAGCCTCTTATGCAACCTGTTGTACACGCATGCTTGAACAACTTTGCTATCCCGGCGCTGTACGCCAAAACTTTGAACACAATTTATGGTATTATTATAGCTTTCTGGATGTGAGTGTATAGGGATTTTGTATTAATTTTGGTTCAAACAAGCTATATTTACAATTTGTGGCTATGCGTTTCCAAATACCCTGCATATATGCACGTAATAGTTAATATACTCATTAACATATTATCTTATTGCGGCTAAATAAATCTGGTAAATGATGTCTAGAAACATAGATAAGTTTGAGGGCTTATACGTTCATTAAAATTAGTTAAAATTAAATATGAACTTCACCGACAATACCCATTTTTCTAAAATAACTTCACCATACCCTCTCCCGCTTCTGCTGTGTCCAAATAATACTTACATATCCTTCACCACCATTGATCGGATTTAGCTTGTCATTGCTTCTGATCAAATCAGCATTAATGTGTTTTCCAGCCAGCCAGTCTGAGGGAGTGGGTAGGGAGGGGGGGTAAATCCTAGTTGTTCCCCTCTCCAAAACTTGTGTAATCCACGTGAGGGGAAAGAGGGTTGTGTTGCTCATGATATACCCCTCTTCGCCCTGCCTATTGCTGACCATTCAGGAGTTTGTTTGGCAACTAATCATGTGAAAGCTGTGCGGTTTTGTGAAACACGTAATCACAATCCGACATAACAACAAAAACAACATAGGGCTGAAGGAATGGGGGAGGAAAGGGGTGGAAAGGGGAGGTAAAGGGGGGGGAAATCATGCACATTCTGGATACAATATAATTAAAATTGTTTTAACACTGTTTACTTTGCTGGTGATAAACAACGGTAGCGCATATTTGATTGATTACATTTAAGGTGGGAGTGTAGGTGACGCGAGATAAGGTTTTTGCAGTTTATATACAAAAATCTTTTGATCAAAATTTTAAAAAAAATCTTCAATAGAAAATAACGAGCTTAATTCTCTTCACATGGTGACCTCAACAGATCTTGAATATCTTTAAAGGCTGTCCTGGAACTTAATGACAACCTTGTCTCTTCACTTTAAAAGTTTTTCATCTAATGATGCTATGCTCATAACAGATATTCAACAATTACTGTTTCGGTCACCTTGTGAAAAATTTTAAACTCTATGTTTCTACTTGACTAATATTTTATATTTTATTTTGTCCAAAAAAAAAGTTTTGCTAAAAAAATGCAAAAACACTGACATTTCCTCATCCCCAGTGGTACACTCCCACCTTAAGTTATGGTAAAATTTACTTTTTGAAAAAATTGTCCTCCATCCTACCATCCATTGAAGCTATCTGAATATTTACACTTATGAGGTAGGGGTGAAAAATGTAGTTTCCCCGCATTTGCAGGAAGGAAGGGTGGAAGATGAATTATGGAAAAATACCCTTAGTTCATTCAACCGGGATTTGAATCCAGACCTTCTCGCTACTGGAAATTCAGTCTACTATGAAACCACTAATGAGGGCTTAAAGATAATTTCTATAATTAATTTAATATTTTGAAATAAACTATTCGAAGTTTAATCATGTGTAATCGGTAACCCGCCTCGGTGGCATAGTTGGCTAACGCGTTAGTTTCGTGTAGACTGTAGAGCCAGACTTCCGAGGACGGGGAGATCAAGGTTCGAATCTCGGTTGGGTGAACTGGGGGGTGGTTTTCCCTAAATGGTTTCCCAAGCAAATACGGGTTCACTTCCTCTAAATATAACCTTCTCAATTCCTAATCCATTAGAGTAATTAGTACTTAAGCGTATAAACCGAACGGATGGTAAGACGTGGTGCTAAATAAAAAATAAAAATATGTGTAATCCATTTTGATGGGCAAGCGGACTATATATCATGCTAACCAATCTGGTTTGTTGGTTACTGAAAGGTCAGGATTCAAATTCTCGATAAGCGTAGTAGGTTTTTTTCTTAAATTGATCCCCACACCCGTTTTATTCAATTGCTGGTAATTTACTCTAAATTCTACTTTCTCAACACAATTAGTACAATTAAAATAGGTATATCCATGTTTGGTACGCAGAAAAAGGAGTATATTAGTTTTATAGTACTGAGATACTATTATTATTAGCACTGCGTCTTACTACCCGTACTTACGCTAATGTGTAATGGAAGGGTGATTGTGAGATGAAATGGAGGACCTACAGTTTAACGTGGAATCCGAACCACGGTGGAGGCCTGGCATTCCTCACATTCACAAGTTGTTATTAATACACTTCTTGTCAGAGGTGAAGGAAGGGTTTGGCAATCAGATAAATCCGTGCCGAGACCGAGGATTGAACCCCGGACCCCAGCACAGAAGTCTGACACCTTATCCCTAGACCACCAGGTCACCGACTGAGATATTTTTACTTAAATGATTTTTTCTTCTTTTACCACTAAAATATTAGTATATGTCCTTCAAAATTTCAAATTCTCGGCCCTAGTTAAGTGGTGTACTTATACAGAGAGCTCGGGCTGGTTGTAAGAAGTGGAGCACAAAATAAAACAAAATCATTAATCAAGCTTATTCCTCTGAATCGAGGTCTTCTCTTCCTGTACAGTCCTAGTCTAGTGACGTGCAATTTTCTGACTCAGTGTTTCATGGTTTTATGTACAGGAGTGTACTGGATCTGTTCAAATATTAGACAAGATGAGTAATCTAGGAACAATGGCACAGGTTTGGAACATGGTGCAAGTTGGAACATGGCAAGGGTTGTATAGGATGTCGGAGGATACATCATACTTTATAAATGTGGCGTATCCAGGTGTAGCCTACGTACAAGGGCACAATAGTGGAGAGGTAGGGGTGACCAAGCCGTGATGTACCATATGAGTAAGAGCTAGAGTGAGATAAGTGTATATTTTTATTTTCTGGGAACCAGATTTTATTACCCTTCGGGAATTCCCGCACGTCGTCCATACCAATTTAAGGATGGGGAGGGGAAAATTAAGGTAAGAGTGTAGGGAACGCAAATTAAGGGCAGTGTTTTTTTAATTTTTAATAGCAAAACAGTTTTTTGGCAAAAATAAATAAAATATGTCTTCATAAGAAACATAGAGTTTAATTTTATTTACATCAAAATATCAATAGTTGTTGAATATTTGTCATAAGAATTGCAGCATTTTAGATGACAAACTTTCTAAACGAAGAGAAAAAGTTGTTATTAAATTCCAGAACACCCTTGAAAGATATTAAAGAACTATTGAGGTTTAGATGTGAATAAAATCAAACTCTCTGTTTCTACTGGAGAATTATTTGATGTATTTAAAAAAAAAATTGTTTTATGTAAAACTACAAAATTACAACACATTATTGCGTCCCCAAAACTCCCAACTTGAGAGGGAATCTTTCCTCTTTTGCGTCCAGGGAGTGTGAGAAAGTATTTTAAGGAAAATAATTTCAGCACTTCTGCAAGTGATTCACACTCCAACCTCCCCCCCAATGGCCAACAACACGATACTTACTAGCCTAACACCATTGTCTGCGTATTCACTGGTGCTCGCTATCCTATCCGTCTCGTTATCAAACCCATGAGTATCCACCTGATTCCATAATTTATCGCTTCAAATCACATCACTTCCAAAAATATTTGAATTAACATGATTAATGTAAAAACATACACCCAATAAAGTTTTATTTTTACCAATATTTTATTTCAGCGTTTAAACTTATAAAGTAGGATACACTAATCAATGGTTTGAAATAAATCATTTGACTAAAGCAATTACTTAAAGGGGAGTGGGGGTGGATTTGTATTTTATGCTTTTGTTTAAACTTAGGGTTTATAAACCTCATAATATATTTTAATGACCAATGAATAGCTACAGACAATAATAAATATACCCACTTCCATAGCTGAATGCTCTAAGGCGTCACCTTCGTGTTACACCAATCTTCTGACAATGGAACGATTAGAGTTAAAATCCCGGTAGGGTGTACCAAGGGTGAATTTTCCTAAATGGTTTCCCACGCTTCTTCCACCCAGATGCGGGTAGATTACCTCTAATCATCCTTATCCCATTAGACTAATTGTCATATATTTGTATAGCCTGAACAAGTAGTAAGGCGCGGTGATTAAAAAATTAGCTAATTAGAAACAGGTAGATTTCAGGGAATTTTTAAAAAAATAGGAACATTTAAAACAAATATAATTAAACTCAACATTGATTAAAATATTTATATCTTCCTTTTGAGATGAGGTTTTATATTATTTTCCAAAACGTAACAAGCTGAGCTTCATTATGACCGGTTGGAGCTCTAGTGTTAAAACAAAGCTTTGTATCTTTGTAATTCGCGAAAGTAGATTATATAATAGTAATTAGGAGCTCACTAAATTTTGTTAAGGATGATTTCTTTTTCGTGCTTTCCCATATTTACACAAGTGAGATAGTGATGAGGAAGGAAGGAAGATTTTAAAGGATATGTATCCGCATTTGCGTGAAAGAGTGAGTGTGAAACCATTTAGTGGAAAAACTCCTTTGATAACCTAGGACGAGATTCAAACCCTGACCTCCTTTCCATCAAAAATCAGATTGGTGTTTAGTCCACGTGACCACTGATTAGAGTAAAAAGATATAATAAGAATTTCACAATAAAATTAAAATAATTATCATTCGTACGTTTCAATTTATAAATAATATGTCCAAAAATAAATGTTTTCACTATAAAAGAAAAGTAGGCCTACAGGTGAAAGTAACCTTTCTATGACTTAAGTCCTTGTTTCTCTTAAGTGCACCAATGAACTCACCTGAATATTTGACAAGCGCTCTCTGGAAACAATAGCGCATCGCAGGTCGCATTCGCTCTACGCTCTACACAGATCTAAACAATTTAGCTTCCGGTTAATGAGATCACCGACTGATGCACCGCGTCTGCTGTTGGGCGCACGGGATTTATAACAAAATCAAGGGAACAAACAGAAAAAAAAACTTTCATCCGAGAGAGGACCATACTTTGCATCGGTGGGCTCGTGGACTAAATGTCAGCCTCATCTCTGGTCTACTATTAACGAGGGGGTCAAAGTTTAAATCTCGGCTGTTTTCACTGAAACCACATTTCCAGGATAGTTTTAAACTCTCGATACAATCAAATTAAATCATATTTTCCCTAAATTCTACCTTTCTGATCCCTATATTAACCATTAGTTAAATGTGGATAGTCCAGACCGATAGTAAGAAGCAATAGGCCTATAGCCCATAGATTCCTGACTTTTATTATATGATTCCTTTTTTTTTAACTGAGCCCCTTTCTTATTTCCCAATTTAAAAAAAAATCATTTTTATTGATACAATGTCGATATAATTTGTTCCTACTTGCCCAAAATTGTGAATATTTTCACAGTTTTAGACCAATTTAAGCCAGAAATGAAGACGATAAAATGTATACAGGAAGGGTTCTTATAATTAAGAGTACTATCCATTGTTCACGCTTGAATTTCCAATCCAAGGCATAGGAGAAGGATCGACTATTCTCACACCCCACCACCATTATTGACTTGATACCGAAGTAATGTTGGGAGGCTCGAAGAATGACTCTTTTCAGACATGAGGAAACACACTGGTAATTTGGGGTATTTAATACGCAACTTCTTGATCAAGGTAATATATCTATACTCGACTTATAAATTGATTAATAAATTATAAAAATAGTACCACACCCTGAGCCTCAACGACACCCCTCTCTAAGAGATTGAGATTTGAACTTCAATATCTGTTCTACGGGTACAGTCTTTTATGAACTTGATGGCTTAAACCATGACCCCAGTGGTGTGGGCATATTTATCTGTAGTAATTATTTTGGCCCGTCAAGACAAAAATAGTATGTTAATTCTTCCAATATTGGGTTCATTTATACTTTGATAAGTAAAAAAGGAATGGTTACATTTACTAAAAAACATATATATTTATTTAATTCGCCACATATACTTTCAGTATTGAAATTCCTCACCATATCTGCTAAAATGTATTAAATTATAGGCCTAATATTATAAGGAATAATTTTAAGACTACAATTTGCTTTGTAATTTTTATATTTATACCATTAATTAAATTCTTCTAGATCACTTATACTAGTCTCTCTCTCTCTCTCTCTCCACATATATATATCATACTAGTATCTCTCTCCATTTATATGTATGTATAAATAGAGGGAGAGTTTTTTGTATTTTGTATTAACTTCAAGTTTGGCTAGTTTACAAAAATGCTACCTTTAAAATAAGTGTACGTTCTCTATTAAGCGTTTAATATCTACTATAATCCTTCTCTTTGTAAATAGTTGATCTCACAAAATCCGAGAAAAAAAAAAAGTCGACAAGACGCTGCCACATTTCTTTACTACCTTAAAAATAATGTTTGAGAGATTACCGAAAGAAAGAAAAAAATTACTAACAGTCCCTTTAAAAAAAAACTAAACTGATTTGAACCCAGTTTTGTCATCATCTTCGGAGATAAAAGGAAAATATAAATTGGTTTACGTTCTTGTTTTCTTGTGTTTTTCCCCCTCCCCTTTACCCTTCCATCTTATCTCTCCATTTTCTTTATTGGCTTGGATTCTTACTTCCTCGGATCAGAGAAGTACTCCAGATCCCAAGCAAAAGGCAGTTTAAAAAAAAAGTTATTTTAACAATGGTAGATGGTTTGTTTTATTTCCAAATCTTACTACCCATCCAGGATGCACACATATAGGCTATACTAATTAAGCTAATTGGTTAGGGATGAGGAAGGTATAATTTAAAGGAAGTGTACCCAAACTTGTGTGGAAGAAGAGTGGGAAACCATTTTGGAAAAATAACCTTTGGAACACTCAATCGGGATTCGAGCTGCTATTCGATCTCCGACCTACCCATCACTGACATAGCAAATTATAGATATTTCTGACAATTAGTCCGGGGGTGTCTATGATGGATGATAATTTAAGTTATTTTAGTGACTGTTTCTATAAGAATGTTTACACAAATACTTAAGTCCAAAATAGTATATAGTTTATACTTAAGCGCATTACCTACTTGTAGGGATAAAATTCCTCTTAAATAATCATGAGCTACTATCTTCCATTTTAGTGTGAACCATATTTTGAAATTTCATACATCAGCGATGGGCACGGGGTATAAATACTAAGCTTATTTAGTATGGTATGCCATATACGGAAAGGTCAGGGTTCGAGTCCTAGCTGGACGTACTGAGGGTGGTTTTTTGTAAAAGTCTTTCCTCACTTCCTCTATATAAACTTGGGAATATTTATTCTTTATATAAATAAGCATAAAGCCATAACGGGTGCTAAAGCGTGGTGCTGAAACATTATTGGACTTCAGTAACTTGTTTCAGCGCTTCAGTGGCCACGTGGTCTAAGGCGCTACTCTCGCAGTAGACTAAACTGCCTGTGTCAGGGAGATTGAGGTTCGAATATAAGTCGGGTGTACTGAGGGTAGTTTTTTCCAAAAATAGTTTTCTACTCTTCCTCCATGCAAATATGAGTACACTTCTTATAAATATAACCTTCCTCAATCCTAAAACCATTAGCGTATTTAGTAAATAATCACACAACTCGAATGGGTTAGTATCATAAGGTGCTAAAAAAAAATTCTTGAAAACAAATGGCTCGTCACTCATTCAACATTTCCATTTCCTTAGAATGCTTTTCTTTCTTCAGTGAAAAACTGATTAATGCGGCATAATAAAGCGTTGTCATCTCAAGTTTATGGTTTAATGAGGCGAGTTGATTACCTCATGAACAATTCAAGAGCATCGCAAGAGCCCCGTACCGGTGTCTCAGGCGGAATTAATTAGCAGCAGCTTCTTGGCTGAAGGCGGAACTCCCAGGCTATGTCTCGGCATTAATAAGGCAAAGTTGTAACGACCATTGTCAGTGTAGAGCGAATATTCAATCACCTCGCTCCTGGTAGAGAAGAAACCGCTCATTCAGCAAACCAAGGCCATGTTCCCGTGACCGAGGGGTTGGGAAAGCGCAATACACGCCTAGGGAACATTGGTTCGATCCCAGGTGCCTAAAATAATGTAGTGTGCTTTTGTGTTGTTTTACTCTTTCGGTGTGGCTGATGTGTGTTGGCTGTGGTTTTTTGCCACCCCATCTCCATACCCCTTTATGCTACACACATATATACTAATGAGTGACACTAATGTGTGATGGATGAGTAAGAACGAATTTAGAGGAAGTGTATTCAAATTTGCGTGGATGAATCATGGAAAACTATTTAGGAATAAAAAACATTATTAGTACACCTCTCCAGAATTTGAACCCTTAACTCCTCGTCATTTTCAGTTCAGTCCTTTGCAAGAGTGATTTCTTGAAGAATTCAACCACTGAAATGTGTGTGTTCGTTATGTTTTAGGTTAAGTAGGATAATAATTCGTCTTTTAAAATGGACCCTATCCGAAGTAGTAGGCATGTGGGTTCAGGCATTAACCTGGCTGGTTTTGATTTGCTGGTGACGTGGAGGTCAGGATTCAAATCCCACCTGGGTGTATGAAGGGAAACTTCTCCTAAGTAACTTATCACTATCCTTAATATACTACAGTTTTTTTTAATGCAAATAACATGGATATACAAAAAACTTTTAAAATAGTATGGTTATTTTTTACCAAATTTCCCTCTACTAATAAACTAAGAACCTTACACAAGTATATACACATTTAAAATAAATAAATGGCATATTAATATAATAAGCGTGTTAAATATAAGAATTATAATAATATTAGCACACACCTGTCTATATAGCATCGAATCGGTTCATTTCTAAATTATTTTGTATAAAAATGGGGTGAAAACTCATATCGGGACTATTTTCTGAGTCGGTGCTGAGCGACACGAACTGTTAAGATACTTATTAGTGTGTGCCTTACTTTGGATGTATTTTTACAAACCTTACGATTAGAACGGCCGTAAAATAAAACACGAGGAACGTATATTAGTTTTGTTATAGTTTGAATATTTCTTATTCAATATTAATATGTCATTGATTTCCCTGTCTTTAATGTATGTTGAAATATCTTTATTTTGAACAAATTTATGAGGGAAGAAATTTTAAATATAGTTGTTAAAAAAATATACTGGAATATTTATAACTGTAAATACACTCTGTTTATTCTTAAAGGTAGCAAACTTACCTAGCATTATTCCACTATGATGTTACTTATAAGAGAGGGGTATAGTGTAATCCTTCAAGGAGAGAGATTATCTTTCAGGATAAACTAAATGTACATGTGACACCATGCATCATTGTCACCATAATTCTTTGTTCAGACACGTAATTTGTGGATTGTGACACCATTGGTTCGTACCTCTGCGACATTACCGGCCTTATTATGCGTCTTTAATCGTGCCCGGTATTTGTGGGTTACTTGATGGTCTACGGCTTACGCTATAATATTTAATAGAGTAGGGCTCCCATGTCCGCAGGTAATACGTTTCTATATCTACCACGGTTACGTGAAACTACGGATAATACCGAACTATTATATAACGTGATATTCATGTAACATACATAAATTTGGTAAAGTTTAATAATTGATATATTATTCACAGTAGGACAATAGTAACATAAATAAATTACATAATAATAACAACGCGTACTGTACACCACAGTGTACTTATTATTCTACGTTATTTTTGTTGCGATGATAACTGATGATGATGATAATGACGGTGATATGATAGCATAGTGTCCACGATTAGGAGATGTAGTGGGGTGGTGGTGTTGGCATTGTGACATATAAACAATATTTTCTTTAATTAAAAATAAATAAAATTGGGTAGCGGTAAATCGTGGATAACTGAAATCGTGGATACTGAATCAGTGGTACGGGAGCCTTACTGTATTGTGTTTTGGTAGCTTACCTGTTTAGTGAAAGCCATGTGGTGTCTGTCTGACAAAGAGTTTCTTTCAAACTTAACGATAAGATAAGCTGAAACTTAGCATACCGATTAATTAAGTAAAATTCATAAAAATGAATTTTATTTCAGGGTGGGGGTGATTTATCTGATCGCAATCATGTTGTCAGAGTTTAAGGTGTGGTTTTGGTCCTATGGATCATTCCATATTTATGAGAAAATTCCAAAACATCAAGAAATAAAACCTATAGCCTGACAAACTCATGGACACAAATCACGCCAGCTCCTGTTTTTAAAAATCCAAGATATAGATAAAAGCGGAAAGGAGCAGACTTTGCGTTAGACTTTAAGTTGTGCTTGTCGGAGAAAGGCTTAGCCCCTAGTAAAATTATAAGAGTGAAGCAAAACAAACATAAGAGGCTGAGTTACTATCAAACTTTCATACCTTTTGACTAGAAAAAACGTAGTATATATGGAGGGCCTACCCCACCTCCGTAGGACAGTATATGTTGGCTGTCCAAACCTTAGTGCCCTTTCCCAAATCTATTCGTGGGGGTGGGGGGTGATCTTGACAACCCCACGGCCTTCCAAGAAAGGTCTACCAATAAGAATCTAGCTCAGCATAGTTTATTTTTAAAATTATTTTAAAAAAAAACAATCCAAGGATATCTTCGTTTTCTTTTGCTTTTAATAAGAGAGTTTTTGTTTTGGCACCGTGTCTTACTACCCGTTCAGGTTATACGCGTATGTACTAATTACGTTAATGCTTTTATTAGGGATTAAGGAGGTTATATTAATAGGAAGTGTACCCTCATTTGTATGGAAGTGGAGTGGAGAACAATTTTGGGAGAAAATCCTCAGTACACCCAATCAAGATTTGAATCTCGATTTCCCCGTCCTTGGCAGTCTAGTCTATTGCGTGAGTAGCGCGTTAGACCACGCGGCCACATAATCGTGTAATTTAAAGAGTTAATTCAGAAAACGATAAAAACCAAGGACACATCTTAAAAAAAACTACCTCAAAATAACAAGAGTTTTTTTTACCGGGCCTACGAGAACAACTATTGCCCCCCTGTCTAGCAATTCTTAATATTATTTGAATGCCAAAATCTAATATTAAAAAAGGGGTATGTAAACCCTATAAAAGTTTATAATTTATTGATATATATATATATATTTGTATGCTACTTTTCATAAATTTATTTTATAGTTCTATACATACACAAAACTTCTTCTGAAAGGAATTTTTATTTTGTTACTAAAATTAATTCAACAACGTATTAATTAATTAAAACAATGACCGTATGAATGGGCGTTGTATGTTTCATAGAAGCAACTTCACTGGTTATTTCATGGTAGCTAGCATTATTGTTTCAGTAAAGGTTTCCCTATTGAATTAAGTACAAAAACATTGTCCGTGCATATAGGGCATAATACACTTGCTAGTCTATGGGCTTAACATGGTTCGTTCATATTCTCTCAAAAAGTATTCTTTCTGAGAATTTAATTTTTACGTAACTCTTTCTATTTTTCACTAAGGCGGATTTATCATGACGTCATCATCTGTTCTGACGTCATAGGACCCATCTCCTGTCCTAAACAGGTTTTCAGTAGTTGCCAACCTGACAAATAAAGAATTGAGACGATAAGAATATTCTTTTCATTGTCCACCATATCTTACCATTCGTCCAGCTAAACGAGTATTTACAATATTAGACCATTGATGAGAATGGTAACATGTGTTCGCATTTTCGTGGGTGGACAATGAGAAACCAGCTATAAAAAATACACTTCAAATACACACTGATTTGGATTCGAGCCCCTATCTTTCCATCTCTATAAATTCAATATATTTTGAAGGTGACACCTTAGACCAAGTGACAGGTATTGTGGGTGAAACAAGACAATGTATTTGGTACAAAATTATACAACTTTACATATAAATTAATAGTAGACAAATTTAATCTGTTTGTATATGATTTTTGTTTTGAAAATATCGTAAGAAGCTATGACGTCTCTAGCTTATTGGCCAGTGACAGAAAAATCATTGTTCAAATCTCGGTTGGGTGTACAAAGGTACTTTTTCTTAAATTGTTCCTCGCTTTCCCTAAATGAAACTGCTGGTACACTTCCTCTAAATTGTACCTTCCTTATTTATATTTCCTAAGTGTAAATTTGTGGGTAGGCCAGATGAGTTTGTGATTAAGGTGATGAGTATAGGAAACTATATAGGTACAGATTTTCACTTAATGTAGTCATTTGTTGTTATGATCAAAACAAATATTATAATCAATATTTTAGGATTTTTTTATGGGCTCGAAGAGTAAGAAATACACTCAACTTGAAGATTTGTGCCTTCGAGAAGGTGGAGCCTCTAAATAATGTGTCCAAATGTCCATATAAGATACTAAAGTTGGCTCATTCACTTCCAGATGACGTTAAAAATATGGAAAATTATATTTAAGATTCTGCAACTATTAAATTTAATACACAGATAACAATATTATTTACCTCGTTCTTCAACTTTGTATAGAAGCTGTATTTAAATATGAGGAAAAAAATGATCAAAAGTAATGGGAAGCAATAGTGTAGTTTTCTTTTCTTTAATGTGTCTTATTTATGTAAGGATTATGCCTATTTTCCAAATGTTATTTGTTATATTTAAAGATCAAGTGTGTTTTCTGTGAGAGGTTGATGTAGGGATGTCGTCCCCGAAATAAGTCACAGAAGAGAATAAAAGAAAAGGCAAATATTCTGGGACCGATGGAGGAAGATAAATAGCTAGAGAGACGAGCATAAGATGGATGACCTTCCAACTTTATAAACAGACTCCACAAAAGACCCTCGCCAAATACCAGACTTTACAAGGAGCAGAAGAATTCTCTAGCAGACCATGACCAGCATACAAACATCATGTGTGTGTGGTTTTTGTGTATGGGTGATAGCATTATTAATCATGGACGTTGATAACCTAGAAGTTGTCAATAAAGACATATAAAATTACACAAAAATTAACTTCAAATTTACGGAAAATGACCCAAAAATATGAAGAATAAAACTTGTAATAAATGCACAAAGCTAGATCAAACATCCACTTTATAAATGGAAATCAAACAAGTATATGTAATAATAAATCTTTGACAGCTAAGCTCATTTAAAGAAAACTGATACATCCTTCTATGGGGTGAAACATCAGAGGTTTAAATTGAATACTTTCAAACTATGAAAATATTTAACTATTTCATTACAAAACTTATTATATTTGTGTTAAAAACTAAAGTATTTAATTAAAATGTTATTATAATTAAATTTTTAACAATGTTAATAAAATATTACATGTCGTATACATTGATAAAATATAATTTGGTTACTAACTATTCAATATTTAAATTTAACATACAATGCACCTTAAGACATATATTATTGAAATACAAATGATGTAATAAACTCTTACTCAACGTTTTATTACCTCATTATGTCTATCCACACTCAACAACATAAATAAGGCTAGAACTAAGAAGGTATGGTTTAGATTAAATGTACCCGAATTTTAGTGAAGGCGTAGTGGGAACATATTTAGGAAAGAAATACTTCCTTTGGGTTCACCGGGCTGATATTTGAGCACTGACTTCTCTGTCACAAGTAAACCACCCTAGATGAGCTTAAGTTTAATCCACGTGTATACCTATGCGGAAAATTAAATGTTATTTAAATTAATATACTTATGTTTATAAATCTAATAAATTATGTACGTGGACATAAACAAAAAAAAATATTCTTAGGGAGCATAACGTAACAAACCATTTATTCAAATAGACCCAGGTAGGCAAGAAATTTCGTCTACCTTACTAAATAATATTACGACGCATGCTGTGAAACCAAAGAGTTTAAGGGGATGAGGGATGTAGTTGGGGGAGGTCGGAATAAAAAATGAGACCTGTGCATTGTTACCGTAGCGTTCAATACGGTGCCCTCGTTGGTCAAACAATGGGTTCCATACCTCCATTCTAGCCCCGGTACACGGAACAACATGCAAGCTACTAGCTTGGAGCAACGATAGAGGGATGTAACATTTCCTGACCAATAGAGTCAGCAGAACCAAGACTAACACTAGACCTGTATTTGGCTGCGCTGGACTAACGTAGCACTAGCCTATCGTCGTCCACTTTAGCTATGTAAATCATTGTCCTTAAGTAATATACAGAATGCTCGGAAACTCAGAGCCCAAACTGCACATATAATTTGTTTGAACCAAAAGTAATACAAAATCCCTATAGCTTAAATCTGGCAAACTATGCTAATACCGTTAAATTGTGTTCAAAGTTTCGGCGTACATCGCCGGGACAGCAAAGCTGTTCGAGCATGCGTGTACAACAGGTTGCATAGGAGGTTAGGCGTGCGGCACTACAAACCTCTTGGAGCGCGGCAGCAGAACATACCACAATTAATAATAAATTACACACCAGTCCATCTAGAAATGCGAATATATTCTGAGAGTCATCATTAACGGTCCTACATAACAGAAAGTGCTTGCCATTATAGCATGTGCAGTGACGCGTGCCTAGCTCCTACGCAACCTGTTGTACACGCTTGCTTGAACCGCTTTGGTCTCCCTGCGCTGTACATTGAAACTTTGAACACAATTTAATGGTACTAGAATTGTATTCCGGATGTGTGTAAGGATTTTGTATTACTTTTGGTTCAAACAAGCTAGATGTGCAGTTTGGGCTATAAATTTCCAAACACCCGGTCGAGTTGAACAGGATGAGTTATATATGATACAAGGTATAAGATAGAGGTGATTTGAGGGAGGAGGAGGATGAGGATGAATCCTGCTAAATATAGCTTGAATCGCTTTCTCTCTCAGTATATTTTCCTATCAGCCCAATACATGCGTGATGCAATACGCAATGCGTTCGAGGATGAGCAATGCCTTTCTTTCGCCAGAATATTATCATCCTTCAGAGATGTATGCATTAATTTCACTAATCAGAAGGGATTGTAATGGTAGAATTTAAGGATTATGTACTTGCATTTGCGAAGAGTGAGTGTGGACAAACTGGTATTAAAAACGCCCTTAATTTATCCAGCCATCCAATTGGTAAACCAGTCTAGATGAGCATGACAATTAGTTCCCATGCCCACGGTTGCCAGTAATTTACCTTGGTGTTAAACATGATAACTAGGAAGTACAAAATCTCTGTTTCGTTTATCCGTGACGCGACAAGTTCTCATCAGCCCCCTCTTTGTGACCCCTAACACTCTCAGAGGAAAACTTTTCAAAATTAAAAACAAAACAAAAAAAATCTCTCATAAGCTTTGTTACGGATTTTGAATTGTTATGGTTCACGTTTTTAACTTTTTTACATTTTTCATTTACAGTATAATAGCACGAAAAAATACAGAACCAACCCGTAGTGGGAGGAAGCAAGGTTAAACCGTCTGGCCCCTAAAACTCGTCTGTTTCTGCGCATGGCGTCAGCTTAGGGGGAGTCGCTTAACTGCGAGCATTGCGCGCTGTGGCACATTCGTAAACTTTAGGTTTCAACAATATGCCTCATATAAATCACTTCATAATAATGTAGAGGTATGTAGATATCTTTTAGAATATTTCTAGCAAGAATTATATGGGTGTGGAATTATGAAATTACTTAATATTTTAATATTACTATGCAAAGTGAACGAACTTGTTAAATTTATCAAACAAGGAAAATAAAAACAATATATGGATATATGACTACTCAAAATAGTATAATGCACATGTTAAAGAACATTAGTTTCAATAACTCCATCAATATTGAATTAAATTATGAATTTCAAACAAAATCCTTGACTTGAACCAATAAAGCACAAGAAAAACTACTATTATTTACAGCAGAAAAAACACAAAATTTAATATGTAACCAAGAAAAACAAAATGCATTAAAAATATTCTAAACAATTACAAACACCTATTTTATAACTGCAATACAAAGGCCACATCTGTTATGTCTTGAGGTTTTTTTTAGATCTCTGATTGGAAATTAATGTGTTTTTTCTCACATAAATATAAAATTATGCAATTGTGAACATTTTCAACCTTGAAATTTTGATGAATTTTTACGTTTAGTATGCCCCAAACCCAAAAAAATTGTAGCTTACAACTATGTATGTCCTTGGATCTTCATCCTAAAATATTTAATCAATTTTGTTCAAATTTGGAATCAATATTTAATATGGCTATACCTCAGGATTTTTATCCAGACGCTAACTCTTAAATTATGAGTAATTTTTTGAAAATAATTTGTTTATATTTCTTTTTTGTTTACAAGTCGCTTTAACAATTTTGTTTAAAATGGATATTTAAGGAGGGTTTACCTGACAATATACACTGTATACTTGTTTTTCGGGTAAAAATTCATTTATGGGAACTTTAATAATGATTAATGACTAATTTCTTCCAAATGGCTTTATTTTTGTTGAGAATATAGTAAAATACAACATTGCAAAGACTTCTGGAAATCATCTTCTGCAAAATGATTAGAACAGATTGTAGCTGGATGGAAATGTTATAATTAGCTTAGAAGAAATAGTATAATTTAATGACAAAATAATTTTGCAAATATAAAAACAAACAATAGATATGAATGAAGGAAAACATATTAAATTATTTTAACAAGACTTTTAAATATTATACAAAATAGACTATTAATTTATAAATTTTACTATCTTACTTTCGCTCCACGTCCAACTGGACTATACGCATTTATTTACACAAAATAATATGCATATGAGAAATGTAGAATTTAGAAGAAATAAACATTCATTTAAATATGAGTGGAGGAAGAAAACATTTATGAAAACCCACCCTTATCACACTCAGCTGAGAATCGAATCCTGACCTCCCTGATCACTAACAAATAATAGATTAGCTTGATAACTAAGCTAAGTCCCCGTGATCACCTATGAATGTCAAACTAAACAATTAAATCATTTGGTACATCTATGACAGGAGTTTCCAACTTCAACATGACAGGTCAAAGTTGAATCCCCGAGTCTAGTTGCGGACCGCAACATATCAGCTAATATTTGTCAATCTATGCAAAAGTGAGAAAAGGTAATTAATTGTGACTGAAATAATAAGTGATAATTTAAACATGTTTAATTACATATTAAATGAATTTTCCGACAAAAATATAATCTTTGCTAAGTCAATATAATACAGCAAATGTAAGGAATAAATTAGTTGGAGCTTTCGTGGATTTACTCCCCCGTTGGTTAAAACTTTCCATTTCTCGGATAAAAACACCAAATTTGACTACAGTAGATTACTTATTGCAGTAGATTATATATGCGTATAGCTCAAAAGCGTAAAAATATATGGTAACAAAAACACATTTAATTAAAACTGGCTTCTACATGATTTTGGATTTTGATTTTGATTGGCATCGATTATACGTCTTGAAGACCCCCGTACTAAATTATATATAATATTTTAGTGAATGTTTATAGAATTTATCTATAAATCATCAAACGTTGCAATATTATATTTGTTAGTAGAGTCAGAGAAAATTACTTATAAGTTTTCAGATTAAATCTGTCTCCCTTCTTACATGCTATTATCTAATTTCTTTTATTAAGTTCATCCTTCGGAAAACTAAGATATTTAATAATGCCGCCAATCTTAGCATTATTCCTAATTTTTAAAACATTTAAACACACTAAATAGGTGGTATACTTGCCTTTTTTCCTCAAGTTGTCCCTTCTTCAGCTACCTGACTCCCCCACTGACGTCACGACAAGAAGGAAGGAGTGGGGGAACATGCGCACGATTTCACCTTTACTTCTTCCCACCAAGGGACCAACCAATGGCGGTCTGGCTTTTACGTATATGTATGTCTAAATATCTGTTTTAACATTTACTGACAATGATAAAACCATTTAAAGTTATATTTTGTAACCATTTCTTAGTAAAGGGTAAATAAACAATGGCTATTATTATTATTTTTATTATTATTGTCGTCTGTTTCTCTAAATTATTTCCAGGAATAACGTAAATAATAGCTTGTGTCGGTTTTGATGTAGCATCAGTCTATCAAAAGACTATATTTGAGGAGAGAGGAGAGAGGAGAGAGGTTTGAATCTTGACCAGGTGGACTAAGAGGAAAAGAGGGGGGTAATCCCATACCTCATTGAAGTAGTTAAATAGAGATGGTTTGGACCAATAATAAGACAAAGAGCAATAACAAAGATTGTTTTATATTAAATTCGAAACTTTAAAGCTTCTAATACTTGACAATGTCTAAGTAAATAATTAAGACAGAAAAGTCACTCCTAGTGTAGTTTATATAGATCAAGTTCCAGAATCCAACGTAAAAGTCAAGACTTTAAGGTGGGATGTAAGGAGACGCGATAAAAGGCCAGGGTTTTTCAGTTTTTATGGCAAAACTTTTTTTGGCCAAAATAAAATAAAATATTGCTCCAGTACAAACATAGAGTTTAATTTTTTTCCCATGTTAATATCAACAGTTCCTGAATATATGTCCTGAGCAATGTGGAATTATTTAACAAACGTTTTAATTAAGATAAAAAGTTTTCATTGAATTATTTAACACCATTGACAGATATTCAAGGAATTTTGAGGTCACCATGTGAAGAAAATTAAATTCTATGCTAGTACTGGAGCAATATTTTATTTATTTGGGTCAAAAAAGTTTTGCCATAAAGAAATGCAAAAACACTGGCATTTCCTAGCATCCCCTTCCATCCCACCATAAGCCACTCGGATAAATCTGCCAACTGTCGCCAATATTGTATCGTTGACAAGGTTTGTCGTGAAGCTTTTAATTCACAATCTGTGTGCGTTAGCTCCGCCATTTGTGACTAAGAATATTTCAAACGTAAGAGATAAATAAAAATAATAAACATAACATCTAGAATAAGAATAATTTAAATATTATACGCTTGATCTGACAAAAGAGTAGGAAAAGAAGTATTTCGATCTAGAACATGTCTGCTTAAGCTGAAAGGCACTTTTTAACCGACCTATGTAATGGAACATGGCTGATCCAATTGGAAGACAAGCTAGCACCTTGCATTCAATCTGGTAATGGAATCTGTTTGTTATGACTGAGAGAAAGTAGAAATTCTGTAACCTATATTGACTTATCTGAGAGTAAAGTTGGAACTGATTCTGGTAATTGATCATGGATAGTTTAGGGTTAGAAATGATCTTGATAATTGAGTATGATTGTTTCAAGAGGCAGGTTAGAACTTTGTAAACAATAACCTGAGAATGGAACATGGTTAATTTAGCTGAGAGGCAAGTTAGAACTGGTCCTGGTATATAAAAATGTCAGTTCTATCTGAGAGGCGAGCTGTATCCATGTAAACTACACTGATAGTGAAACATGGTTAATTTAGCCGAAAGGCAAGCTAGAACTGGTCCTGGGGTTTGAACATGACAATTCTAGCTGAAAGATGAATTGGAACCCTATAAACCTCCCTAATAATGGAACAGGGTTGATTTAGCTGAGAGGTTATTTGGAACTGATACTGGTATGCTAGACATGTTGAGAGGAAATCTGGAATCTGGAACCGACCCTAATAATGGAACAGGGTTGATTTAACTGAGAGGGTATTTGGAACTGGCCCTTATTGAGGTTGAGAGGCAATCTGGAACTGATCCTGATGGTGCTACTCTAGCTGAGAAACAAGTTGGAATTTTGTAAACCAGCTTAATAATGGAACAGGATTGATTTAGCTGAGAGGTTACTTGGAACTGTAGTGTTATTGCGATGTTATTATGGCAGGAATAACAGCTAAGGGCGGCTTTCCGATCTGGAGTGGTTCATCCCCATGTCATGTTATGGTAGCAAGAGGTGGAGAACCAGTTGTTAAATATTTCACCACATTAATGGTAGAGAGTAAAACCCACGCCATAAAGAGGAAGGGGCAGTTGCGTAGATAAGATATATACTCAAGGGGGTATTTTTTATATAAGCTGAATTTCATTTTGGGATGGAAATGCTGGTCCAAATGTTATTTTCTCATAAAATTTGATGGCGATTGATCTTGTTAAATATTAAATTATAACTTATTCAAATACACATTTTTCAGGCACTCAACATCTTTTCCTGGATATAGCTACATGCAAAACGGAACCATCCTGTAAAATACAGAGGGACAGCCCTATTGTGGACATCAGATAGTCCAGAGAATATCATACTAACTGCTAGTTGTTCTACTTTTTTTTATCATGCAATGCGATATTTTACTTGTTTCTTTGTGGGAAAAAGAGAGCTTTAAGTGGCACAGTTTACAACTACTAAGGAAGTTGCAGCCCAGTTGGAGTACATACAATTAAATACAGTAGGCTTCTAACGATTACTTGAAATTCTCTAACAATATAACAAAACTATAAAATAATCATAGATATAGTAAAATAAATTATTTTGGTATGAAAAAACGCATTCAAAAGACATGATCTATGTCTTCTGGGGTTAGTCTAGAATAACCATAAGCCACAGTCCATTTAACACGCCACTAGGAGAAGATATCGGAATAAACTAGACGGGACCTTTAACACACAATTTAAAAAAATGGTTGAGTGAAGCCCCGGTTCATTGGCCACGTGATATAAGCCAAGGTTCACAAATTCACGGCCCGCGGACCATAACATACCCGCTCGTACTATCCGGCCTGCAGCTTTATAAGCATATAAAAGTTAAGTTTATTTTTAGTGCGTACATAATTTTTAGCAATAAAAAACTTAGAAACATTACAATATGTATTATTTTTATCATCAGGTTAAATAAATGAGTACAGGAATTTTTATGTACAGGATTTAGTCAATATTTCTTCTAGTATTTCACTAACCCACGTACATATTTTTTATATATGGTCAATTTTACCATTTTGTTAGCATTTATAAAATAAATAACTATGGTTTTTGGTCAATATTTCAGTCCCCATTAATAATACTTGAACAAAACATGGCCTTATTTAACTATAATATATTGAAAAAAATAAATTAATCTTATGTGTTGAAAAAAGTTTAGAAATGAGAGAAGTGAGGTTTTTTGAATTATAATACACTTCTAGATATTTATAAGAGTAAGTGTTGCTAAAAGTATTCTCAGTTGTATCCATACAATATTAGAAAGGGTGATCCAAATGTTAACAAAAAATACTTATTAATTTAATAATTGGATGATTTTATTAATGAAGGTCAGTTATGAATCGAAATCAAGGTTTTATATCAAAATATTTTAATAACTGCCAAAATTATGCATATAATTAATAAATGAAATAATATTTGTTTGTATTTTGTGCATGGACAGACTTTTCTCATGTAATTACGCTAATGAGGAGAAGAAGGGTAAGTTATAGATAACCAACAACATATTTTTTAAATAGGAAAGACTCTTAAAGTGTGAACTGAACTAGTTTTTTTAGCACCACGTCTTGCTAAACCCGTTCGGTTTATATGACTTTGCACTAATTACAATCACGTGTTAGGGATTAGGAAGGTTTAAATTAGACGTGGTGTACATGCATTTACGTGGAAGGAAGAGTTGAAATCCATTTAAGAAAAAGCCTCAGTACACCCGACCGGGATCAATCCTCGATCTCCTTGTCTTCAGCATTATATTATGTTACGAAAGTAGCGCCTAAGACCATGCGGTCACCGAAGCGGATCTGAACTAATTTGATATTATTTTTATAAGAATATAAAATTAATTAAAATCCCATTATAAATTAGTACTAGTTCGCCGGAGAAACTTATCAAGGTAGTTATTAAACAAATTTCCATTATTAGAAATAGATTAAAGTGATTATACTTGAACCAAAACTTTCTGTAAATGGTGACCTAGTTAATAGAAGCAAGCGGTAAGTTCTCTGTCTGAATGCCACTTCCGTGGGATCATTATCTGTATTTTGAGTTGCATCCCATTC
Organism: Timema genevievae; assembly: GCA_902155825.1. Lineage (NCBI taxonomy): Eukaryota > Metazoa > Arthropoda > Insecta > Phasmatodea > Timematidae > Timema > Timema genevievae. The sequence goes on from CABFWO010000019.1 coordinate 465,504, forward strand.
CCGGAACTATATATTATGAACGAGCACTCGGCGCCGATACGTCTAGGGCATGTAAGGACACGGTACTACTTGTGTCGGCACAGGACAAGCACAAAGAATTGAAACCTTCACTTAGTGCACGAATAGGACTCAAATCGAGGACACTTACATTATTGAACAACTAACCAACGTTACGTTTAACTGCACGATAACCGCGAGAGATACGTATTTGCCTAAAAAAATGAACCTCATGATCTTATTGTACAAAATGTACTTGTAAATTTTACATTGAGAATGTAAAGGAGGATTATTATCATCCATAGTTTATTCGTAAATGGCTCTCTTTGTGGGATAGGTTACTCCAATAGATATAGTAGGGGTCGATAAATAAAGGCCTGCGGGCTGGTGTTATTTGTTTAGTATACATTTAAAAATTGGGAGAATTCCCCAAAAATTCAAATATCTAGGTACTTTTGAAAATCAAGTATCTATTGATTAATAAAACGTGTCAGATATACGGTTCAAAATTAAAGGCTTAATGAGTTACAAAATAAACATTCAATATTTTATTAGAACCTATTTTTATTTTAAGTTAGTATTTTTCTATTTAAAATTAATAGTAGAGTAGCCATGTTACATATACATGTTTATAATATGTTATATGCTTACAAAATAGCTAAACAAAAAAGAGAAAGCTTAGTTATTTTTTTCAGTTGATATTTCTTTATTACAGTATTACTGATTAAGAAGTCACCTATGTAGATTTTCTAGACAATTTTTTATTAATTTTCTGTGTTCTCACTATAAATGTAACCTCCAGAAAGTGGGTTAAGAACCCTTTTAGTTTTATTTTATCTGCCATAATGCCCGGATAGGACGGAACATTGACTAAATAGTAGGATAATCAAGTTTGGTTTGTCAGTAACCGGAAAATCAGGGCTTTAATCCCAGCTGGGTTTAATGAAGGTATCTTTCCTAAATGTTTTACTTTCCCTCCACGAAAAGTTGGGTACTTTTCCTTTAAATTTTGCTTTTCTCATAGCTACCTGATTAAAGTAGTTAAATTTGGATAGCCTGGACGGGTAATTAAATGCGGTGCAAAAAAAATGCTGAGATTTTGATAAAGGTTTATTATTGTTTGCCGAAGCACAATAAAATCAGTGGTTGACTTTTCTGAAAACAGACTATTCCTTTTTAGATATTAATACTAAGGTATTCTATTTCTTGTTAATAAAAATAAAACCTTAAGCATTCATAAAGAGTAATTAAGTGATAAGATAAGTTTTGTGCGGCTAAAAGTTAAATAGGCATGAATTCAGAGTGTAAAAAAATGCATTATTTTTGGAGGTCATTAAAAACCGAATGGGCTCTTAACCACAATCTGGCAAGGTATCTTGATAAAAATTGTGTATAAATAGTTTATTAAATGGGGGTAGGAAAAGTTGTCATTACTTCCTACATTTTTTTTGCCTTGAAATATTCCGTTTCTACAAATGTATATAAAATTTTAACATCGAATAACTCCAGAAGAATAGACGATAAAAACAAAAGTAAAATTTGTGTAATTTCTGTATCAACTGGTTATATTAGCGCATGGCATTCATACTAACTTAAATTTAGAACAGATATATCATCCAGTCCTTAATTCATCAATGTGTAAAGGGGAAACCCTCATTTCAAGTACAATACATTTTTCTTCTATTCTAGGAATCGAACTCAAGTCCTTTAGCTACGTAGATAGAGACGCTATCGACTGAGCTAAAGTGACTGACTAACAAGACGTCAAACCACCTCTAGCTCAACCCACTATTCCCTAAAAAATACCAAGACTCTTTCTCCAAGCCGGAATTTGAATAAACATATTCATTCCGAGATAGCTAGGTAATACACTAAGATAAAACACCTTAGGAGGGCCAGCGCTGAAACGCGTTACAGATATCCAGAAATACCACGTTGCATAAGAAATTATTCTTTATTTCAAGGTATAATTCAGGCCAAAATTGAGGTGAAATATATCAACATGTCCCTATAGAATTTAAAACCTTACACATTAAGTTTTACTAATTTAATAAGAATCATTGCGTATAACCTGCACCGGTATTAAGAGGCCGGCGTTGAAAAACAAAAGTCAAGATTCATGAAAAGGTGAAACTAGCTTGTTTTCAACTGCGTTTTACCCGAAATGTCACAAATAAGAGATCAAAGTTTTACAAACTATAGACCTATATTTGTAGGCCTGTGGTCTCAATATCAACCTCATTTAGTCTGGTTTGTTGGTAAATTTGAGGTTGGGGATCGAGCCCTGGCAGGGTGTAGCCTACTGAGTGTGGTCGGTCCAAAATGGTTTCCCATTCCTACTCCCCGTAAATGTGGACACATTTACTATCAATTATATCGTAAACATCCTCACCCAATAAGCCTGACCAAACGGTTACTAAGACGCGGTGAAAAATAAATCTTGTTTTCTACAAGCAAATAAACTTATTTCTATCAAAAATTTTAATATTTATTGAGGATTGTTTTAGTAATTTTGATCCCTCAGAACCGAAATTCCCTCCAACTAGGTTGTACCGTTAACAATCTTGCCCACAGACTAAGGCTCTCCCTCCACGCCCACATTCTTACCCCTGGTCACGTATTTCGATCACCTTCACCAATCGAAGTGTCCGTTTCGCCCTCCATTCGCGTTTTAGGAATTAAACATGGTGACATACCTTTCCGATGTCTGGGCTCCCAGCTTTTTACTAATTCACTCGCTTGCTCCTTGCTGTACGATTGCCCGCACGACATCCTTTGTTCCAAGTTGGCGTGACTGACAGGACTCGATCAAATATTTACATTAATTTAATACGTTCTTAGAACGAGAACTTTCTGAAATCATCCCGTTCTTTCAACTTAAAAAAAAACATCAAGAAGAAGAAATGATTTACAATTCTTTTAGAGAATATTACAAATATATGAAGTACACAACCTCGGCATTATTTAGTCGTTCTCTGAGTCTTACTACCCATTCAGTGTACCCTCATACTTATGTGGATTGGGTAGGGATAAGGAAGGTATAGCTTATAGAAAATCTACCAATATTTGTTTGGAGAGAAATAGGAAGCCGATTTCTGAAAATCCACCCTGAATATCACAGCCAAGATTACAGCCCTGGTATCCTATCACCGGCAAACCAGACAATACGAGACTGACAGGGTACCCACTGGTGCAGTATAGTGTTGATATTAAATTTTGTATTTTACTGTAATCAAATTAAACAATTATGTATATTACCCAGGCTGGTGAGCAAACAGATAATTTGTAAGTTTTATCTAGTCCGGTTTGCTAGTGACGGGGAGGTTAGGTTTGAATCTCGGCCAAATGTGCTGAGAGTATATTTTACACACAAAAAAATTAAAGGTCAAAGCTATTTTTCTGTGCTCGCTTCTTTAACGTGTGCGCCATCGCACTGCGTACAGTTTGAGGAAAACCTGTACTACTTGCCCTAAGTTACGCACTATCTACAGGATGGGATGAAACGGGCTCTTGAGTAAACATAGCCAAGTCCCATTACATGGTCTACAAAGAATTATTTTGAAAAGGACCTCCCATTCGAGCTGAATGGAGGCTAAATAAGCCGAGAAGTAAAAAATATAATGTTCACTTCAGAAGAAAAGGGGGAAAGGAGACAAGCCCATATTTTATTCTAGTAAATATCTCGGGGTCTGCTGCTTTTATTAAAACGTTAGTTATTCAGTGTGTAGAACAGGACTCGACATTTCAAGGACAAAGGGGGGTTGTAATGAGGAGGACTAGATAGAAGCAAGAATGTTAAATAAAGAACCAGATACTTCATCTTTTGTGCGCTTGACTTGTGTGCGCAGGGGAGTTCGTAGGCAGGGCAGTGTTTGAAGCTAAGCAGGAGAGTTGATAAGCAGAGCAGTGTTGGAACTAAGCACGGTCTTTGATGACTTGTGCGGTGTTGTAAGCTATTAGTGAGAAGGGTATGGCGTAAAAAGCTTACCTGTATTTTCAAAGAAGGGGATTATGAGGTAAATTAGAGAAAAAAAACACTCTATTGTCCCAAATTTCTTACAAATGCGTATATTTGACCCCTAAGAAAAGATACTAGATCTACTTTCACGTATTAATACACCAAATCATATGATCTGGAGCTGTAAATAGATAGGAGTTATCAATACCCATTTAATCACACTAATAATAAGGTAATGTAATACCAATGTTTGGCGATGACAGGAAGATTGAGGTTCGAATCCCGGTTGGGGGTACTGAGGGTGGTTTACCCTAGATGGTTTTACAATCTCTCTCTCCAAACAAATGAGGACAAACTTCCTCTAAATTCAACATTCCATATCCCTAACTTATAATCGTAATTAGTACATATGTGTACAACCTAAAAAGGTAGAATGACGTGGTTTTTTTTTAAAAAAAAAGATCAATATTGAACGGTATAAAAATTATTTGTATTTTCTAAAAGGTGTTTCAAATGTCAATTCGTAAAAAATATAGCCATAATTACACTTCATCTGAATTTGACCTTCTCATTACATGAGTTCCAGACACGACGCAACTGACGCCTTTGTACACGGGTCCGCTTGTGCGGATAGATTCTTTGTGTTTGTATTAGCTATTGAATGCTAGATGTTTGTCTTAAATTAAGATTGTTTAAAACTAATATATAAATGGTTTTACCATTATCATAGAGATATTATTTTTACCCTCATCAGTGGGTATGCAGGCTAAGGTGTTAGTCCCAAAGGGTCTGGTTTGCTAGTAATGGAAGTGCCAGAGTTGAAATCCCGATCAGTTCTATTGAGGTGAGGTGTTGAGGTTCTTACCAAATGGTTTTCCACTTCTGCTACTCATAAATACGGGTACATTTTCTCTAAATTCAACCTTTGTCAATCCTATCATATTATTGAAGTATTAAATGCGTAAAACCCAGTTACACATGTAGAAAACAAAATTAGTAAATAATTGGCTTCCAAGATGGATACTTTACCAAACATGTCTTAATCCACTTCTTGATTAGCTAAATTTCTTATACATCCCAAGAAAGGAAATTCTTTATAAATCTATATCGCATATAAAAATTGATAAAATGGATCACCAGTTGGCAACAGCCCGAAAAGAAGCTAGCTTCAGACATCCTGTAAATTACCCCATCCAACGTAAAACGCTCGGCTATAAATCGTGAATATTTTATCCTATAGAAAACAACAAAGGCGGCTCCACCTGAAAAGGTTTCACCTCTGTATGCAAGCTTACTTATCTACAGGTCTGAATAGCATCCATCACCACAAAAAAAAAACTGGGTTAACGGTGCCAAAAAAAATATGACAGTGTTGTCGTTCAAGGTTTTTTTTTATTCACACTATTGTATGAAGAGGAGAATACAATTTTAATACAAAATACAAACCTTTGTTAGTACTTTTTTATTTTATTACATAAGGTTTATAATAAAAATGTCAGAGAATGTGTAAATGCTTTGGTTAATATTTTTACAATCAATCAATAATGCACTGGTGGAAGCGTGGGCAAAGGTGTCAGGCTCATCTTGTCTAGTTTGTCTATAACTAAGTGTCTCGGGTTTGGAACTTGGCCAGCTACACTAAGAGTGGGTTTTATTTCCCCACTCTCCCTTTAGGTAAATGAAAGTACATTTACTCTTTACTCTAACGTCATTATTGCTACACTATTAATTCCCACTAAAGATAATATAATACAGTGTCATAATAATTCGCTTTAAGTTGAAGACACCCTTAATCTTTCATAAGATTTATATGTTTTCAAGAATTGAATAGTTTTAGTATGTTATAAAAAACAATGAATTGAGTGAATAAAGTTGCAAACCAACCTATATGTGCATTTATTAAAGATTTATAAAAACCCTACCAAACAGATAACTTCAAATATCTGAGCTATTTGATGTTGGCGTGAATTTAAGTTTTAATTATTTATGTATAATCTATTTATTTAAAAAAATTACCCAGGAACCTATGTATTCAATATTGCATTGGTGTAAGTATAAACTTGTTTCTTGGCAAAGGTCAACATAGTCATCATGCTATTTTATATTTCTTGGATTACCTGACAATCTTCGAGTCATTCTGTTATAATTTTACATTACCTGAGAATATTACATTCATGTTGCCATAGCTCTAAATTACCTGACAATCTCACAGCCATGCTGCGATTGTTTTACATTACCTGACAATCTTACATTCATGCTGATATAGTTTTACATTACCTGACAATCTCACAGCCATGCTGCTATAGTTTTACATTACCTGACAATACTTCACTTATGCTGCTATAGTTTTACATTGCATGACAATCTTACAGTCAAAATACTATAGTTTTACGTTATATGACCATATATTTTTCTTAGCACCACGTATTACTACCCGTTCGGGAGATATGCCTATATATTAACTATACTAATGAGTTAGGGATTAGGAAGGCTTAATTTAGAGGAGATACATCCGCATTTGCGTGGAAGGAGAATGAAAAACCATTTAGAAAAAATCTCAGTGCATCTAACATTGATGCTCTTATAGTCCTCCTACCATGATTAGCCTACAATAATGCTACTATAGTCTCCCATACTCGTATACTGATCAACCTACATTGATGCTGCTATAGTCTCCCATACTCGTATACTGATCAACCTACATTGATGCTGCTATAGTCTCCCATATCCTGATCAACCTACAATGATGCTGCTATAGTTCTTCAGTCTGACATGTGTTTGATGACTTTGGGCAAGTTGCTCCATGAAGCGCCTCTTCAAGGCTGGCCCCCATTATCCACACAATCCCTCGCAGGCATCCGGGAGCACTTCCTATCATCAGGTTCGTGATGTAATATCCGCCTTCGCCTCCCTCCTAGCACTCACTGGCGCCCCGGGGATAGGGGTTCGGCCATATAACACAAACACTTCTTCTAAGTACCAACAAGTCAACTCACAACCCATATTTTATTGTAATAGTAGCTAACACATATTCAAAAGACATTGAAGATTTTAGAAGGTTGTATTTGATAACGCTATCATGTGGTTATCTAGTTTTGATTTTTTCCACCCTTTCTGGGTGTTAGTATATTCACACTAACTAAGTGGTTGGGAAATATAAGTATTCGAAGCAATGTGTAGACAAAGATGGAAACTTTTTGGAAAAACCACGCTCAGTACACCAGGCTGGGATTTGAAACCGAGTCCGGCAAACCAAACCAATTTTAAATCAAAGTTATCAATTGCAAAATTAATTAATCTACCAGGAACTAGCTATATTAGGAGAATCCCTCCCCTATCGTTTACCCTGAGAGCAAGGATGAATTCAGATATGTCAGCATAAAATAATTTTGTCCACTTCAATTTTTTTCTCTGAACCTTTCTATTTACCTAGATGCGCTTAGTTGGATAATTAAAAAATTTAAGTAGTGTCATGTGACAGCAAAATACTTATCCTTTTTATTTTTGCTTTACTTCGAATGTTTCAAGTTTTTCTTCACATTTCACCTTTGAACACCTCTATAGATATGTGGTCACTCCTAATAAACCTTTCTAGTGGCGTATGTTTATATTTTTAAATTGCACATAAATTATTCATAATTATTTAGTAAAAAAATTAATGAATATATACATATATAAGTTTCTCTCTCTATATATATATATATATATAGAGAGAGAAAAACTTATATATGTATATATTCATTAATTTATATATATATATATATATACAAAATTTGCTTCACTTTGTAATTAGACTAGTTTTATCTGAAAAAATAATATTTATTTCATATAATTAATTATATAAAATAAATTATTATAGTAAAACCTTAGTGTGAAGTTATGAAATCTAAATTTCTTTAGAAAAAAAATTATTTTTACTCAAACATCTGTCATTCTTAACCGTCTTAACTATCTTTTTTAAATACATTTATGAATTAATCACTGGGATTTATATTTTATAAATAAATCTTAACCTATACGCTTTGGATAAATTTTGTTTCCGCGAATATTGTAGTAAATCAATTATATTTATTTTTTTGCTATGAGTAATTTGTGCTTAGACTTTATATTTAAAGAGATATCATAGATTTTATGGAGTTCGCTACTTTTACCCTTTCCCCAACCTCCAAGTGGCCTAGTCGCAGCCCCCAGGTGGCCACCATTCCTTTTGTGGTCCGGCACAGCCCCTCGAACAAAATTATACCATTTACTATATTCAATCATTAAACTGCTTACGTAAATTGATAACGGAACCCAATAATATTTTTTTATTATTAAAATTATTATAAATAAAAATCTTGATTATTTGAAATAATTAAATTTATACTTGGAGAATGATTATGAGACCCAATCCCCCCCTCCCCCCCTCGACAACCGGTACTGAATCCGACCTAGCAGTACGGCTATATTTTTTCACTATCAATTATATTTTTTATTTCAGAAAGTAGTCATGATAAGTTGAGGGATTCACTTGAGTAGTTCTTATCTTTAAAAAAGTCCTGATTTGGCCCCTCATATTTTAAATAACATAATATAAACTCGATTTAGTATGATTTTTACACCGTAATAAACTAAAAATATCTAAAAAAATAATTGGAGATAGGCCTTAAATCAAATAAACTTTTTTTCGAATCCGTATAATTTTACCTATAATCAGGATCTTAGAAAACTTGGTAAGTGTGACATTCCCAAATTTACATGATTTCGATTTTCATTAGATTAGAATTTCTATAAAACATTTGTTTGAAATCTAGACGATTGGTTTATTTTAAAACTACGTTAGGGTAGATCATTAATAACTGATAAGCATCATAATAGTTCTAAAAAAATCTAAATCTAAGTTATTTAGTGAAAAAAATTAATTATTTAATTTTCCTCAGGATTTGAGGCTTTTGACAATTTGAAGAACAAACTCCCTATAAAATAGTTATAAAATCACCAGAATCGTCCTTTTTTTATTTTTCTATTTTTAAAAACGCCTCAAAATTACAGATTCAACTAAAAGAAGAGAGAAAAGTTTTAGAAACATTTCAGATTATGAAAATGCACCCGATGTTAACGTAATATTATATTCACGTCACCGGTTGACGGTGTAAGAGAAGAGGGGTGAGGAGGGGGGACAAATTTAATTTTAGCTCACATTCCTAGTAATCACAAACTGCACAACCACCGATTTCAATTTGGAATAGGTTTGATCGTTCCCCGCCAACAATGCCTCCACCTCCCTTCCCCCACCGACCACATAAATTAAAGAGCTCCCTGCCCCCCTCCTTGCCAGACCGCATGCATCAACACAGGGTCAACTGAATAAATGTCAATACAGAGGGTAAACGATGACAACAGCATTTACAAGCCATGCTCTTTGAACTGGCTGTGACGCCCGCGATTCATGCCTTAATGAGGTCCACGCACATTCGATTACCTGTTTATGGCAGGGGTTCTAACCACAAAGCCAAGTACAAGTTGTGATACATGACCTTTTAGAAAAATCGTAAGGAAACAGTTATTATCCCTCATATTTTTAAACATATATAACTAATTTTTTTTTAATTTCCATATATATTTTTTCAGGGGTGTAACTAGGGTTGATGGAGGTTTATGGTGCCACACTGCTCAAACTGTGTACTTGTTATCTTCCTTTGTAAATCTAAAACGGTAAAGGTTTCATTCAAACCAACATTTAATAAAGAGTGACCCGTTTCGGTGGCCGCGTGGTCTGACGCGCTACTCTTGTATTAGACTAGACTGCCGAAGACGGTAAGACCGGAGTTTGATTCCAGTCTGGTGCACTGAGGATGTTTTTCTAAATGGTTTTCTACTCTTTCTCCACGCTAATGTGGATGCATTTCCTCTAAATTAAGTCTTTCTTATCCCTAAACCATTAGTGTAACTAGTATATAAGCGTATAACCCGAACTGGCAGTAAGACGCGGTGCTAAAAGAATTAAAATAAAGAGCGATAGTTGTTAGTCTAACAAGGGGTGACACAAATTGAGAAAGAATGAAAATAGATAAGTTATTTGCGTGAATGTGTCTGAGAAGAACAATGATTTTAAAATTATCTCTTACCCTGGACAAAAAGTGACGTGAATCACTGGAATAAATAAATAATGTTAGCTCAGTGACTCAGTCCCGCCTCTAGATGCACCATGTAGACACACTTCAGATTGGTGACATAATCCCTTTTTATTTCAATTCCCAATGGCAGCTACGAAATGTCGCTTAGGTGCAGCCCAGAGTTCCGATCATGGTTCGTATCCAGTCTAGCTTGTGGAAACACTTGCTACTACTAGCTCCTGCCAAGTATTGAAGCTTCTGCTATTTAAGCAGTATCTTGTTCTACACACCTTCTCAATGATTCTACACTATCATAAGAATATTTGTGTGAATATGTTGGTAATAATGATAGTTATCTCTTCGATGTGATGTTAAATACTAAAAAAAATTTTTTAGCACCACATATTATTACCTTTTCGGGTTACATGCTATTTAAATACAAAAAATAAATGCTCTCTAAAAACAACAAGGCCCATAAATATTATTTGACTGTTCCAGTAATTACATGAATGTTTGTTAGTGTTTATAAGTTTGTATTATTACTATTATTAATAATACTAGTAGTTCTGTGAATAATATGCCTCGCTCTCTCCATGTTCTTATCATTATTACAGTCTTAAGATTTATCTTTGTATTTCAAGTTAAAATTTCTATTTAAATTTCCTTCTTGGATTTGAAGTTGATATTATTTTTAATGACCACTGTTCACGCAGGTTAAGACGTCAGTATCGTCATATGTGTCCAAAAAAAACTGCTAGCTACTTGATCGATTGCTTTGAAATTTAAATTCAAATCACTTGAGATGAGTTACTTAACTAAAAACTATTTGCGTGGCCGTCACATTTGAACGAATAACAAAATTGAAAAACCATATAAATAGGGCCTACTTGGTACTGCCCTGGTTAAAATAAATTTCTCTGCAAAATTTCGCTAGAATTGGTCTACGTATTTTAAAGTTATCGTTTAACAAAGATCCGAACAGACGGATCGTACAGACAAAACGAATGGAAAATATTCAAGTTAAAACAGAACCTAGTTTCATCCCTTCATTTAGGTCTACTAATAGAATGACACTGGCGGGGATGTGAACAAAGGCATCAGTATCTTCTCTTTTGGTTGTTTGGTGACGAGGCCGCCAGGATTATAATACTAGTTGGGTGTGGTAATTTTTTTTACCTGAATGGTTTTCCGCCCCACCTACACGCAAATACTTTACATTTTCTGAATATTTCCTCCCATCTACCTAGACGGATATTAAGACGTGGTGAACATAGAAACAAAAATAAAGACTACCAAAATTTTAATATCATTATTTTCATTCATTTAAGGTATTTTTACGAGTTTGACAGTAAAAAGGGCGTGCACTTTCTGAACCGACTGATTATATCCGCACATGATTTTTAAATCAACAAGTCTAGAATAGATACAACATCCCACCCCTGCCTTTAATTAACAAGGATCAAACCCGGGGCTCTTAACCCAATAGACAGACATGCTACTAACTTAGCCAAGGTATTGGACGCTTTATTTAAAATTCCAAACAGTTGACATAGGAACGGCTGTTTTTGAGGAGGTGCACCCACATTGCCGTGAGGAGAAGATTAGAAAAGCATGTAACTAAATTCAAAACAGCGCCAGTGCAACAAGCTAAGATTCGAACTTTGACCTCACCGTCACTGGAACTCCAGTCAATTGAATTATTCACGCTTTAGGCCAAGTGATAGCCATATCAGATACTTAAGGTGAGATGGAAGGGGATGGGAGAAAAGGCCAGTATTTTTTCAGTTTTTATGGCAAAACATTTTGTTCGTTTAAATAAATAAAATATGTCTCCTGTACAAACATATAGTTTAATTTTCTTCACATGTTGATACCAACAGTTCCTGAATATCTGTCATGAGCATGGCAGCTTTATATGAGAAAATTTTTAAATTAAGAGAAAAAGTTTTCATTAAATTCCAGGACAACTTGACTGATAATCAAGAAATTTTGAGGTCACCATGTGAAAAATATTAAACTCTATATATTTGTACTGGAGCAATGTTTATTTATTGTGGACAAAAAAATTTTTGTCACAAAAAAAAAAAAAACACTGGATATTTCTCGCACCCCCCTCCATCCCACACAACTTATTTAACACAGGGTTAGCTCAGTAGAAAAAAAATATCCCTTGATCTAGTGGACTTAACATTTTAAATTAATATTCAAAACCGAGCCATTGATACAAAAATATTTTTCTTTTTTAATTTGTCCTTGCGTGTTACTATATACTTCCATGCTATTACGCATTTTTGTTACTCTGATAGAGTGGGAATACGGACTTATAATTTAGATATAGTGCCCCATATTTCCGTGGAAAGATAAAGGGAAACAGCCATAGTAAGTTTGGCGCAATCCCCCAGAATAGTGACCCGTTTGGAGCTATTCAGATAGTACGTTTGTCGCAGCCTTTTTAAGTAAATAGGAAGTCGTTTGGACCAAGGAAAAAACACATTTACTAACCTAACCTGTCCTAATATAACCTAAGTTGATGTTTTATGACTTTTTTGAATGAAACGTCTTAATAGATGTATGGTCAGTACATCGAGACATCAAATCACCGGATATGAAAATGTGAACCAGAAGAAAACAAAGTATGGTGGCTGCAATATTTCTAGTGACCATTTAGAAAATAGGATGTTTTTAGCAACCATGTAGGCAGTAACGGGGTATTACAAACAAAAACTCATGTTCAAACTCCACCTAGATTCAAACCAAGAACTTTCATTCCAATCTCCCTTTAATCCCTGCATTGATTATTGAGCTACTGAAACGAGCACAGTCGAATAATAATCATGGGGGTTACTGAACTGTTTTTGAAAATTCTCTTTGTTTTTTTTACAAAAACGCACGTACGTAACTGACCATTGAATTTGCCTTATTTGAAAAAAACAAAACAATAATGTTGCAAAAACACAACTGTTTTTACCGAGAGAATAAGAAAAAAAAAAGCAGCTAATAATTAATTTTCAATTCACAAGAGCTTCTATTGGACAGGTCAATACAGTCGTAATCTCACTCCCCTATTGAAGTTCTCTAACCATCCGCGAGGGGAATAAAGGCGCGCGCGTAGTAACCTGTATTTTTATTTCGGTGTTCACCTCATCATTAGCACAACTAAATGCGTGTTCATTGGTGATTGTATTGACAGACAACACACAGCATACTTCCTCCCAGGATGTCAACAATGGCGGCCCAACAATGAGTGGTGGGTGCGGAGTTTAGAGGGGGGTTTCCGTCCCCCTTCGTACCCTCCCGTCAACGAGAGGATGGGGTAGCAGGGGGCCTTTGAAGGCACCGGAAGTGTCAAACGATGATGAGTTACGCCGCAATGCATACAAGCCACTTTACGTGAAATAATCGATTATGTCACAATAATGTCTGATTTTTAGTCAGATCTCACCTGGGAACTTCTGTTTTTATTTTATTTATTTTCCATTGTATATAAACACTCCCTCTAGAATGTAATAAATCTAATACCACTATTGGGATATGGCATTAGAAATTAATAGTTTTGAAGAAAATAAGTACCCTCATTTAAGTAGAGATAGAGTGGGGAATTATTCAAGAAAATACACTCTCAGAACAACAAACCGGAGTTCACACCCCGACACACGCATCACCAGTAAACCAGATTTGACAAGCTTGATATTTAATCCGCGTGTCCACCAATGTTGGTGCTTTGTTTACTGACTCCTGAGATCTCCAGAACAAAATCTATATTAATAAAAGTCTAATGGTGCATGTATATATATATATGCATGTATGTATGTATGTATGTATGTATGTATGTATGTATGTATGTATGTATGTATGTGTGTAGTGTAATTTACAATTGAATGAAAACGAAAGAAGCCTCTGGAGGACCAGTGTTACGAACACGGACAAATGGACTGTAAGGTGGAAAGGAAATGGATAGAGGCAACTCACCTTCACTTTATGTGGTATGACTGGTAGTGTCTTGGCGCAGTCCTCTTCAATAACACACACGAATAAAAACTAGACCACTTCCGGGTGAAGGTTCACGGAACCTTATCACTTCTGTCTCGATCGAGTCTCCGTGCACGGCACAATTAAATCAACAAAGCTAAAAACACCACGCCAGCGACACTTGGCGGGAAAACAATAGATATATAGTGGTCCAGGTATGGTCTTGTTGCCTCCAAGAATGGGGAAGGTTAAGGTAATATATGACAAAACCAAACAAACAGAACTAAACCTCAACAATAACAATCAACATCACAAAACAAAACAACAAACAATTCAATTTCGAGGCATAGAGAACCTAGATAAAAGGAGCACTATTCAAAGATATAACATAGAGGAATAAAAATGAAGTATAGGATTAATAATACTCGTCAAACAATAGAAAAATATATTCAAACAGTATGTATGTATGTATGTATGTATGTATGTATGTATGTATGTATTAATGTATGTATGTATATATGTATGTATGTATGTATGCATGCATGTATGTATGTATGTATGTATGTATGTATGAATATATGTATATAATTATGTCCAGAGAATTTTTAATACCTCATAATGCGATAGAAAGTTGAAATTTGGTGAAATTATAGACTCAGGAGATAGGTAAATTTTTAAACTTGAAAATTGATAAAAAAAAATATAAACGTAATTTATTTAATCAGTTTTATTATTCAACATTTTATTTGCATTTCAAAAGCAAGGAGAATCTAAAATATAAATGTTAATATCAAATCCAAAGAGAAATTTCAGTTTATCGTACAGTGACCTGTGTTTATGGTTTGGTTGATTAGTATACATATTAGCTACGAAAATTGGTTCTTTAATCAAAGACAATTTTACAGGTTACGTTAAACAAATGCTTTTAATTTTAGCTTAAATTTACATAACCTTGATATTTATATCATATTTCCAGATTACTACATTAATTAAAAGACAACTTTGTGAGTGAAAAATGACTTATCCTTATAAATAAAACTAATGTTTGAATGCTGGTTTGTGTGTATGTATAACGTGTTAACGCTAGAACTCCAAAACTTAATAGGAAATATTTCTTTCTTTTTTAACACAGCATTTTATTAACAGTTCGGATTATACGTCTGTCTTCTAACTACCTTAATGTGTTGTGATGAGGAAGGTTTAATTTTAAAAGGAGTGAACCCATATTTGCGTGGAGGTATAATGTAAAACTATCTATGAAAAACCACCCTAAGTTCAACCAACCAGGATTCTAACCCCGATTTCCCTGTCATCGGCAGTCCAATACATTGCAAGAGTGACGCCTTTCAACATGCGACCACCAAAGAGGGCTATTTAAAATTCAAGTATAAATATAAATTTGGGGAATTATTAGCTATCGCCTAGTTTGTATTAACATTACGTGGTAAAAAGTGTCCTTTGGCAAATATATATAGTTTACGTTTGACTAAAAGTAATATTTATGAATTCTTGTTATGTTTATAAATGTTTGCGAGTGTAATAAATATATTTTATAACAAGCTAGCCCAACCCAACAAAACCTAACCTTTCATACATCTAAATATTGAAGTTTCAGTTTTGTTAGGTTGTTAATATTGACATCATCCTGTCATAGGCAGTCTTAAAATCTGATATATTATAAAATCAGAGCTACATGCTTTCTCACTAACTGATATTAATTCAAAAGGTTTCACTAGGATGAAGAGCTCAATGTTTCTTATAACTTTGGAGATGTTAGGTCTAATATTTAGCTCTAACACAAGGGTTGGTAATCCTAGATGTCAACACATAAGGTCAAGGTTCAATTCCAGCTGAGAGGTTTTTTAAAAAAATAAAAAAAATGTATTTAGCACTGCAACTTACTACCCATTTAGGCTATACACTTATGTTTTAATTACGCTGATGGATTAGTTATTGGGAAGGTTGAATTTAGAGGAATTATGTCCGCATTTGCGTGGAGAGAGAAAGAGAGAGAGAGTGGGAAACCATTTAGGAAAAAACATCCTCAGTCCACCCGATTGATATAAAGCCACGATCTACCCGTCATCGGCAGTCTAGTATATTGCGAGGGTTATCATTAAACGGGATTTACAGTGAAGATAAATATTAGAAGTTTAACTGTGTGAAGTTAAGTGTGAGTTTTTACATATAATTTATCACTCTAATTCTAAGGTACTCTTTCTAAGCAAATGCCAACCAAGCTGTCGATAATAATGGTGTTTTTTTTATTTTTTAGCATCGCGTCTTACTACCCGTTCGGGTTATACGCTTAAGTA
This sequence comes from Timema genevievae, assembly GCA_902155825.1. Lineage (NCBI taxonomy): Eukaryota > Metazoa > Arthropoda > Insecta > Phasmatodea > Timematidae > Timema > Timema genevievae. The sequence continues at coordinate 481,838 of CABFWO010000019.1, forward strand.
CTAATTACACTAATGGATTAGGAATTGGGACGGTTGAATTTAGAGGAAGACGTGGAGGGAGAGTGGAAAACCATTTAGGAAAAACCACCCCCAGTTCACCCGACCGAGATTCGAACCTAGATCTCCCCGTCCTCGGTGGTCTGGCTCAACACGACTAGCGCGTTAGCCAACTACGCCACCGAGGCGGGTAATAATGGTGTTAAATAGAATATATGGAATGTAATGTATATATGATTTTAAATTAACATCTAATGCGTACCCTTAAAATAAACCCTACATATCACATTTCCTTGGCTTAGTGAGCTCTAATTTATTTTATTTTCTTAGTAATGTTCAACGTATTTGTCCTACTGTCAGCATAAAGCCACAACCCAGTCGCCGGTGGCTCTGATATCAACGATAGATCTTAGTAGCCGATGTTATTCAGACGTTCATCAAAGACCTTACCTTAAAATATTAGTGAAGAATGACCCTAATCGCAGAGCAATCGCTGGATAGCTCAGTGGTAAAAAACTTTGACGCACTAAGTCAAAATTCCCGTGTTCGATTCCCATGTCCAGATATCATTTTGCAATTGTTTTGAATATGACTCAGTTACGGATGATTGCCGTAGTTATAATATTTCATCTCCCGAACTTCACCTTTCATATAATATATTTAATTGTATAGATTTGATTTCTTTCATCTTAATTTGGTTCACGTCTTACAACCCACTCGGGCACTCTGCATATTTTACGAAAATATAGTAGAAGCGAAGAAGGTATAATGTAGAGGCAATGTACCAGAATTTTCGTTGAGAAGTAGAGGGAGATCATTTTAACTGTACTAAGTCTATTGATTGGACCTAGGCAAGCTGTCTCAAGGCTTAGAGTACACTCTCGATATATACCACCTTCCTCATCCATATTCTACTATTGTAAAATATGTCCGGAAGGAAAATAAGCTACCAAGCAGAGTAAATAGAACACTATTAATTATCTGTATTAAAAAACATATCTATAATTCCAGAACCTGATTTATAACAGTAATTTTACTAATTCCAAGCTCCATGGCGTAAGCCCACAATAGAGCCATATCAAACCAACATACACACTCTGTTAGCGAAGATAGTGCAAACTTCCGTGGAGAGAGGGTTTCATGTAGCTAGCACAACGAGCCTTTCGGCCATTAATATAATTTTCTTTAGACCGGAGCCGCTACTTATTTATTCAAGTAGCTCCTCAATTGTCCTCACGAGGCTGAGTTGACCTCGTTCCAGACCCACTGCTAAACAGAAATACACTGGAAGCGCTGGGGCTCGAACCCGGGACCTGTATATCTGTGGCCAGGAGCTCTCATCACTGGATCAAAGAGGTGGTCATTTTACCAACTATTGTACAAAAATAACTAAGTCGGCCATAGTTTACCTAGCTTTGTGTTCTAACAAAATACAAAACTTCAAATGTAGAAAGACACATGTGTGAGCACCTAGAGGTGAAACTTTTTTTCTCAATAAAAATTACACTCTAAATTTTTAATAACCCTATTATTTTATTATATTGAATTTTAAAAATGTGTTCTACTTTTAACATTATGATTATTTAAATTTAAAAAATTATGCACGACGTCTTACAATCCCTTTTGACTATCTGTATATTTAAAATTATGGCTTAGGGATGAAGGTGGTATAATTTAATGGGAGTGTAAACTCACTTTCTTGGGGGGAGGAGCGAGAGTTGAACTAGATTAAAACACCATCAATTTGCAAACAATTTATTTATTGTTTCCCGAAGAGAAAACAAGGTTACTTGTCATCCATTGCAAAAGAGATAAAAGAAACCTATTTTACAATTATGTACGTGTTTTACAACATTGTCTACAGCAAACAACGTGGACCAAGAAATTCGTTTTCTTTCCTGGTACTAATCATTTGTAAAATAACTTAAGATCTGTAGGGTACTTGTAAATAAAGTTCCTAAAGCAACTGCCATCTTTGAGCTTCAGTTCTATTATTAGCTTATTTGCTTAGTATGAACCATTTTGAAGCACTTTACGAACCCAGCGCCGTTTATTTCTTCTCTACCTTCTTGAACAGTCCATAACTACGTAAAAAACAAATTGTTTCACTGTGTGTGTGAGCAACAGGAAACATTTCGGTAACATCTAGAAATAATGTTTCCAATTGCGTACAAGGCTTAAGGGGTAAAACGGTGAAGGGTAGCTTGGATGAATAATTGCACCTACATTAGCCTAGAGAGTTGATGAGTGAGATATGGTTATAAATAATATAGTGAAAACCATTCCCCCTTTCACCCAGCCGAGATATTTAATTCAACAACAATCTGGTCTACTGTAAGCCTGACCTTGTGACCAATGGTGTGGTCAAGTTCCATCTTTTGCAATCCTCTAGATATCCCTGGAAATTGATCGGGGACTCGAGTGATAATAATTATATAGGATTAGTTTTAATAGAGGAAAGAGACATAACGATATATTTTGCAAAATAATAAACACACAGAAGGGAAGCGGACAGATCACATCCTATTTACTGTTGTCGCCTTAAAACGGTTAGCTATACTACTTGCACACTAGACATGTACCACGGGATTCATAGCGGGGCCATTTCACGGCGTTGTCGCCCTGTAGGGTTTTGGACGTACTGACAGTTTACCTACCTCTGTATATAGGGGCAGAGAGAGAGAGAGCACTATTAACATCCAGCCGCACTGGATATGATTTTTAAGATGTTATATTGGAATCTCCAGCCCAGTACATATTCAGTTCCTTAAAATTCCCCTCAATAATCAATTCTCGTAGATCAAATAGTTACAATACTTGCTCTAAGCCCTGTGACAATAAGATAGGAAGTTGGCTTTTGTCTAAAGAAATATGTGATATATATGAGATTATTTAATTTGTTTTAAAGGAGAGCTAGTGGAGATAAATTGTATCGTTTCAAAGAGATATTTTCAACACAAGAAATTGGTTTCTTAAAGGTCCAATAGTTGCTCAAAGTTTTATCATCTCTAATTGGAGACCAATATTAGCTACAATTTGTATCATGGCTTATTAAAGATCACTATTGGCTAAAAGGTGAATCGTAGTTTGCTATAACATTGGCTAAGGTTGTATCCTAGCTTATTAAAAACTAATAATGTCTAAAAGTTGTAAAATGGGTTATTATGGCTCAATATTGTCTAAAAAATGTATCATGGCTTGTAAGAGACCAATATTGGCTTAAAATTAAATTGTGGCTTATTAGAGATCAGCAATGGCTTAATTTCAACAAGCGAAAATAGTGAAAAATGGGGAAGGTGTTAAAAGTCAAAGAATACGTAAAAATAATAGGGGAATATAAAGCAAGGGCATAAAGAGTGGAGTAAAGAGAAAACAAATAAAATACAAGAAAAAGTGAAAGTGAATAGAAAGATAGTTAAGAGAGCTATAGAAGGCAAATAAAGTAAGAAACAGCAATAACGAGTAAAGGGAAAGCAAAAATTACACTTATAAAATAGTGTAAGAGAAAACGAGTGTGAAGATAAAGGATAAGTGATAGCAATAAGAAAGTGAGAGTAATTACTAAGATTGATCAAGAAAGTAAGCATGAAGAGAATAACATAAAGCAGGTTTAAAGAGAGTGACAGAGAGAAAATGGAGGAGATAAAGTGAGCACAGTGGATGTAGAATAGGATGAGGATACAAAGAGAAAGAGCACGGAGATAAAGATAAGTGACCACAAAAATAGAGGAAAATAAAGAAAGAGCATGAAAATATATAAATAAAGAGAAAGCATACAGAGAGGGGAAGAGAACGTAGCCACAAATAGAAAGGCAAAAAAAAGGAAAGAGCACGAAAAGAAAGAAAGAAGGAACAGAAAGAGAGTAAAAAAGATAGATTATTAAGGGATATAACATGAAGAGAGAGATTGAGAGAGTGCCACGCCCTGTCACTCAATTGAGTAGTAACGCAAGGAGGGTAGTCCTGACAGCCCGGTACACGATCCATAGGTCACGTGTTGGAGGGCGGGCTGATAGAAGTCATCATACACCTCACCTTCCTGGCGACTGCTACTAGTGCTGCTCCTGGTGGTCGATACAGAGTCCACCGCTTTTATTTACTGTACACGGTCAAATTTCCCAGGATGTGCTTCAGTAAAACAACAGGAGATAGGCACAAGCTGTTTATTTTAACTTTATCAGAGTGTTTATATTTATTCCTAGCCTCGCTCCACCCTCATTATCTCGTAGATACTTCACCATATTGGCATAACACACTCTCTCTCTACTCAATCCTCTTACTACCTCCCCATTCCTCCTCCACTCTTAGCTCCTGACTTAATGAAGCGAAGCGGTATCAACGAGTAACATATTCTCAGTATATATGTAATATAAATATTAGAATTACATGTATTAAATATATATATTAGATACATGTAGTTTATGGACGTTTTTTAAGGATGGAATTGTGGTGGTAAATTGAACATGCTAGTAATAATCCAAATAAAGCTTGGTTTGGAGACATATTTTGAATAACTATTTTTATTTATAACTACACATGAAAGTACGTTTAATCAATAACGCTCGAATAATTTTAATGACGTGGATAAAGGTTGAAATAAATATGAGAGTGAAAAGCTCTTCAAACACATTTTAGTTCAATCATAGAACCCATTAGCAGTTTTGGTTTGTGATTGTCTATGTTATGACCGCTTGTGGTTACAATGACTGCCACGGGGCGTATCCTCTAATTAGATATTATGTTGTTCATATTGCAGGCAAACTTTAGTTCAATGTGGGATCGTTTTATTATTTACGAGAGCTCAAACTTAGTGTTGGTCAAGGATTACATCACGTAAAACAAACACATAAAAAAAATTTATTCTTACTATATTAAGTTTCCCGTCTGAATAATGGAAATTGTTGCAGTAACATTTCTTTGTTTTAAAATATTTTTTTTCAAAAATACATTTAAAAAATAAGTTTGGTAGATAAACTCAACACATAATTAAATAATTTAATACTCTAGCATAAAAGTTTGTTACATTTTTATTTTGCATATATTTTACTACGGATTTTTAAAAACTATAAATAGGCAGTAATCATATCAATTATATTTGGTCTAATATATATACATGTTTAAATTGATTTAATGACATCTGTATGTAGTATGGTAATATCCGAGTCTACAACTTCAAAAATTGTGCAGTTTTGTTATTTTTAACTTTTTGAAATGAAGATGCCATCCATCCATTACTTATCAGACGCTTGAAATAAGTTGTATACGCATATCCTCCCATGGATATTGACGAGCTAATAGCGATGTTTCACGCTGCTTGTACAATCACTGACACTGGCATTTTGGGACTTGTACAGGAAGGTTGTGTTTATATTAAATTTGCTGCATTGAAGGAGGGTAGTTAACTATTAGTTAAAATATTAACTATCCTAAGTATAACTATCCGGGACTCAAACACCAACCTCCCTCAGCAAATTGAACTTAATGGGCTTGGTATTTGGCCTACGCGAACATTGATACGCTGTTATAACAAAATAAACCGTAATTATGAAATTTATCACTTACTTGTCAGATAATTAATTTTTGATTCTTTTACTCAAGCTTATCAAATCCAATACATGATCAAAGTTAAAAACTTTATCAAATTTAAATTATAACATGCGTCTTACGTGCTTGAAGAACGGTACTGGAGTGTGAATAATCATCCCAAGATCAGCTTTCATACAGTTACATACCTGGAACAAAAAAATAAAACAATATATTTAATCAGTTAGCTACATACTTGTGTACTAACCTTTTTTTATCTATAACCGCGTCTTACTACTCGTTGGGGTTATACGCCTAAGTACTAATTAGTACTAGGAATTGGGAAGGTTGAATACAGAGGAAGTTAACCTGCATTTGCGTGAAGGGAGAGTGGAAACCCATTTAGGAACCACCTCCCCAGTTCACCCGAGCGAGACTCGAACCTCGATCTCCCCGTCCTTGGCAGTCTAGCTCAACACGAAACTATTACTAATGTAATAAAGCTAAAGAGGTTAATTTGAATAGTTATATGAGTTGTTTCCTTCCTAAAAAGTATTTTTTTGTGAATTGCATGCTATCACGTGACATACAGGCTAGCTGCGTGTGGGGTAGAGATGAGGAGGCTATAAACCAGAGTAAGTGTACCCCAACTTGTGTAGGGTAAAGATGAGGAGTTAGAAACCAGAGTAAGTGTACCCCAAATTGTGTAAGGTAAAGATGAGGAGCTTAGAAACCAGAGTAAGTGTACCCCAACTTGTGTGAGGTAAAGATGAAGAGCATATAAACCAGAGTAAGTGTACCCCAACTTGTGTGGGGTAGAGATGAAGAGTTAGAAACCAGAGTAAGTGTACCCCAACTTGTGTGGGGTAGAGATGAGGAGGTTAGAAACCAGAGTAAGTGTACCCCAACTTGTGTGGAAGAAAACCCCTACTCAATAAATCGGGGCCAGGATTGAAGCCACGATCTCCCTCTCAATTGGGAATCCAGTCAGTCACAAAAAGTTACGACTGACACAAAAATTTGGGCGTACTTCCTCTACTTTTCTTTTTTACTTCTTCCCTAAAAATGCAGATATCTCTGAAGGTTTGAAAGACGTGTATCACTGAATAAATATAGAATCGAACCTGGGACCGTTGATATTCCATTCGCAAGGGCAATATGTTAATACTTAAACCAATGTATACACTTGAAGGGATATAATTAGGAAAATATCATGAAATAACCAGCATATTAGCTGTTACAAAATATATGACGCGTATTCACAAGGCCATTGTTTTGGTTGTTTTATGAATAGTTAATACAACCAACAAAACTGAAATTTATTTCGGAAATAGTTTGTGTACGTACAAATGTATAGTTTGAAGTAATTCAGCATAATTTTTTTAAATAAAAATAAGTGTAACAAAAACAACTTCCTTCAAAATAATTTTTGGATTGGAGATATATTGTTTTACTTTCGTTTTAAATAAATCATTGTTAAATATACTAAAATAAGATATCTTGTATTTCTTCTGCACATACGTATGTATGTACCTAAAAAATTACTGAAAGATAGGACCCTCATTAGTATAGGAATATGTAAAAGTTTACGGAGGCCTACCTGATTTGCCAATATTCACTAATTTCACCCATTTGTCGGTAACACGGTAACAGTTGACATTTAATTACTTCAGTACTGAATTAAGAGAGTAGAGTTCAGAGGTATGTAGGGGACATCAATACCCGAGCTAAAGAACTGCTACTAAACCAAGTATGGATGTACCTTCCCCCGACCCTCCAACCCTTCATGTTGAGTGACCCATCATTAACAGCCCCCACTTTGCAAGAAGATACTACCCGTCAATCATCTCAGTAATAAAGCACCTCACTCCACAATCTGTATAAGACTTTGAGTAATTCCTCAAGGATCGTTAAAAGTAAAGAGGGGTGAGTTGAGGAGGGTGGTAAAGAACGATAATAATATCTGTAAGGGTTGATGACTCACTTTTCGGTAACCAAGTGGTAAGGAAGGCTAACTACTTTATTAAAATTTTTAATAAAACGGTAAATTACAATCTATCTTAAAACTACTTATAGAGAATATAATATAATATCTGGTGGGGGCCACTCCTAGGGATTACACTTGGGAGGAATAAAAAAAATCTTTTCTTTGCTAACATTGTTGGTAGCACTATTGGTGACCATTAAAACTTGAGACCACTAGGTTTGCTCGGAAGCGCTTTCTGGACGATGCTATATTAATATTTAATAATAATTCTACCTATAACAATGCTACGATCGAAATTTCTACTGGAGTATATTTTATTATATTTATATTTGAAACAAAATAAATAATGAATAAAAACAAAATATCACAACATAGCTAAATTTAGGAATTTAAAAAATATAATACCATATTCCAAAAAAAATTTTGTATGATATTATTTAAATTTTGAGTAAAACAAACAAAAGAATTTTAGGATTGTTGACGAAAAAATTGTTTTATTAATATTTTATATATAATAAATGGTTAATTGATATTTTGAGATAGATAAAGATATTTAATTATTCTTTTATGAAAGTTTGAAATAAATACTGGATGACTGATGAAATAATATATATATATATATATAATTATTTGTAGCTGGAGATTTTCTGGGTCTCACAAAGAGAATGTTTAAAGATCAGTAAAATTTGTTTCCTATTATGAATTTCACAAGTGCCATAGTTTCTGGATATCAATAGTCTCTAGTTCTTTACCATACTTTCAGTTTTATATTGATGCACTTAGATCACAAATTTAACTAGGTTTGCACTTTTACGAATAAATTTTAATGAGGAACAGCACAAATTTGGTTCCATATTTTAAAGACGCTGAAAAGGAAATACCCTAATTTTATTCAACCAATGTTCCAAGTATCTTCTTCTATAAAATAATTTAAAAACATTGTTTTATAAATCTAAGGAGAATTTTAATACATCATAACAAAGATAAGAGAGTTGGCCACGAACTAGGGATAAATATAACAAACAATTTAATTCAATATAAATTTGAAAATATTGGCAAGTGAATATGAAAAATTATAAAGAAAGAGTTAAAATCTTCACTTCCATCTGTCAAAATCCAAACTCATGCTCGTTTATAGATAAATAAATCTTTTTTTTCTCACTCCTTTTATTTTTCATTTCGAACGAGTTCGGCGATTCACTTGTTACCAGTCTAGCTGATGTCTTGAGACAGTAATAATGGCCGACCACGAAAATAAAAAAAAAAGAATTCAACAAACTTCTTCGAAGGGTGAATATATTTAATAAAAAGGTGAGTGATCTCTCATATTTCAAAATTTGTTATTTTAATATACTACAGTGCTGGACGGGCTTCCTTTTGTATTATTGTGAATTAAAATAAAGTGTACCTGTCAGATTTGCACGACCTCATAGCGTGTTATGTGACGGACGAACATCGAATCACATTTCAATTCTAAAAAAATAGTAAATTGTAAAAAATAAATGTTTAAAAAATAGAAAAATAAAATGGAGATTATAGTAGGGTGAAGAATAACACAAGACTACAGATGATGATTAGGTGTTATTTTATACATTACTTTATAACCAGTTAAATAATAAAAAAGTTGATGTAATTAAGTGTTTTGTATACGATGCAATTCCCCAAGCTGACAGTCTTATTTTCAGTAAAAAACACAATTTGTATAAAAGGGACTAGCAATTTATTATAATAATTATCTTACCGTATGTAGCTTGCATCAATCGGTAAACATATGGATGCTATTATGAAAAGGATTTTAAAATTTAAATATTTCTGTACATTGTGAGGGAGCTATATTTTTTAGCAAGGTTGGTACAGGCTCTGTGCTAGAAATAGCCTGAGCCTATTGTTTAGCCGCATTCTTTGTTTTAGAAATTTCCGAATAAATATAGAATTCCTACAGCGCTGTATATTTGTTTGTGTGACCGATAGTCCTATGGTTGGACATCTTGTCTATTGGAATTTCACCGGGAGTTGTTCTTAACTAAGGATGTGTGTTTCACCTATAAGTATAGTTTATATTTTAGCGGTACTTTGTCGGCATTTGTGAACGCGAGAAATAAATTATTGAAAAATCAAGAAAATGAATTGATAATCTGTTTAATATAAATAATCCACTATATTATCATTGAATAATTTTGGTGCCTTAATCAATTCTAATTTAATTTATAACAGGGTAAAATATCGTGTTACAGGTTCTCGATGAAAAAATAAGTTCAGGTTTCTAAAAAAAAATCTATGCGCAAAAATTCCAAAATGTGTTAAGTGTCGCTGGGATATACGCTGTGGCAAGTGTTATTGTGGCTGTCAAAGTCGAAACGAAGAAGATATTGGTCCTTTACTTCGACGTTTCAAAGCTTCGCACAAAATTATTATAAATTATGTTTTTTCTCGGATACAATAAAATATGTGAAAACTTTACTCAAACTAATATATTTCATTTTTAGTAAATTTTAAAACTGGCTCCACACACTGATAAAATTGATAGAGTTTAATTTCTAATATATATAAAACCCTTGAATATATTAATCCAAACTTATTCTAATTATTACCAAACTGTTTGACACAATTGATATTTGTATAATTTCACAAGCTTTGTTGTTTAATAATACTGACTGCCTTTACCCAAATCGCACTGAATAATTTTCTTCCTGTCCAATAAATAGAAAACATTGATCCACCAAAGAAGACGGCTTCTGGCCTTAATAATAGGATACCACGTGGCCACGAACTATTGTATTCAGTTTTCACTAATCCATACAATTGTATGTATTCAGCTGAAGTAGGTTCACCGAGGAAATATGAATGTAATCATTCTCAAAAAGTACTCAAAACATTTCGAGCTTATTCGTGAACGCGAACCCTAATGAGAGGTTATTGAAAACGGAATTATATTCACGAACTGTGTCGTGCAAGCTTTACAAAACACACTGGCTTGTTACGATACCACTTCATGTTTATCTAGTGTTGTTTTGTTGAGTCTTCTATGAGCAAAGTAATGAACTAGTCACCGGGCTGAATTAAAAAAAAAACTCCCAACAAGAGTATTAATAAATATTGGGAACATGGAAGATGATCGTCAAGCTCTCTTGCGAGGTTTGCAATATCATTAGTAGAGTATCGACATAATTAGTATCTACTCAGCCTCATTAGTCTATATATTTTGATCTATTTTTTTTTGTTTAAGAAGGATTTTAGAAAAAAGGGAGAGGGTTAGATTTACTCTATTATATTAAATACTTTTTTGTACCACGTTTTATACTACCCATTCTGGCTATTTTAATTTATAAAGTATAATGGAATAAGGTAGATATAGCTGATAAAGAATGCACCCACATTTTCGTGGAGGGAGTGTGATAAATAAAATAATAAATAAAACACCCTCGGATTTCCTAGAAGGGATTTGAATCATGACCTTTCCATCACAAGCAAACTAGGCTGTATGTCTATGGCGTTCAGTCCTCAGGCCTGCGGGTTGTTTTTATTAGTTTATTGAATGTTTATCTAGGAAATTGGATCCTCTTTTACTAAAAGTGGAAAAAGTATGGTAATAACGGAATAAAAAGAAATTTTAAAATCCACGATGCATGAATGATTCAAGTTTATTTATTGCAAGCAGGGCGAATGCTGTGGCTTGAAGCATTAAAACAGATGTAACCTATGAAACTCATCTGTGAGACAAACGGTGAGCTGTATTAAACCTATCCGCACCGGTTGCACATTAACTAAATGTAAAGCTCATTTAATCAGAGTTGGTCGTGACTCAAATCCCGAATAGGTATATTAAGGGTTGTTTTGTCTGAATGCTATCTCACTTTCCCTCCACAAAAATGTTTGTTCATTTTATAGAAATTTAAATTTTATTCCCCCTTCCCATAAGTGTATTAAATACGACTAGCTGAAACAGGCCGTAAGACGCCGTGTTCGTGTATACATAATGTACCTGTGTGACTTTTCCCGTGATTATTTTTAGTGTGGTGGCTAAAAATAACAATTTAAAAGGTTATCTTCATTTAAATTACAAATAAAATAGGAGGCGAGTATATACAGTAGAATTTTCATAGTTAGCCCGTTATTTGAGAACTGTAATCTCATGTTGCCACAGTGGCGGGAGTAAAAATATAGCAACATGTGTTTAAATTCTTGGTACGTTTAGCTGATAATTTAAAAATAATGTATACAGCTATCTGTAAGTAAGTTTTATTGACCAGCTTCGGTGAACGTATTCTTATTCACTACTCTCACAATATACTAGACTGCCGATGACGGGAAGATCAAGGCTCTAATCTCAGTCGGTTGTACTGAGGGTTTTCCTCTCTCCCTCCAAGCAAATACGGGTACACTTCCTATAAATAATAGACCTACCTTCATCATATATAAAACATTAGCATAAAGTAAGATAAAAAGATAAAGTTAACAATATATTATCGGAAGTTTTGATAACATTTAAAATGAACTTTTCAATCAACAAGCCAATTAAAATATTCATACATTGCCAAATTTAAATGACTCAATTAAAGTTGTTGGTCAAAAGGGGGCTTCCTATAAAAATCAGGTTTTACATATAGTATCTAAATTAGCATTTGTTTAGAGAAAGGGTGTTTTTTAGTACCGCCTCTTACTACCCGTTCGGTTTATACGCCTATGTACTAACACACTAATGGGTTAGGGACTAGGAAGGTTTAATCTAGAGGAAATGCACCCGAATTTGTGTGGAGGGAGAGTGTAGCACCATGTAAGAAAACCACCCTGCGTACACCCAACTGGAATCGAACCCGGATCTCCACATCCTCGGCAGTCTAGTCCAACACGATAGTAGCGCGTTAGACCACGTGTCCACCGAAGCGGGTGAGAGAGTGTTAACGACTATAGCCAAAGCCAGCCTTTATTGTCATTTTTCCGTGCTGCGTGCCTTTATTGGCCATCCGGGCCAACTGTATATTTAAACTAAAGAGGATAGGGATGTGTAAAGTAGAATTATTAAGGGAAGAGTAGCTGCATTTTCACGGAGGAATAATGAGGAAATATTTATAAAGAAACCTCCTCAGAACATTCGCCTGGGATTTCCAACACAAGCTCTTCTTTGTCGTAAAAAGGATAGAAAACGACTGGATAAAACTGACGTCTTTGTCTGCATGCCCATTGGTGTGCGTAACAAACTTAGTACCACAAGTTGAGATGAAAGTATCCGTGTTACCAAAATCGACAGACTATTTTTTTAACCGAAGTACCTATTATGATATTTTCAACTACTCCACCCAACCCCCCTCCCCCCCCTCTTGCTGTCCTAAGTACATTATTGTTCGCCATTGATACGTAACTGGAAGGGGAAGGGGATTATGGCAAAGGGGGTCTCATTAGTACAGGCAATGATGGATTATTCTTGTGAGTTAATTGTTCTAGTCGTTACAATACAAGGACAGAGCCAGAAAAATAGTATTACTGCCGCAGTGTATGGACCAAAAGGATGTATTTCTTTTGTTCCCGACAAGGACTGTAGAAGGTTTATGTTGCGATTGTTCTTGGCCGCCCGGTGTGAAATGGATTCAATGTTTATTTGTTTGCCGGTGTGGGTGTTAGTGGTAATATTTCATTTATAATAAATACACAAACAGTTGATGGATACATTGTTTTAAAACTAAAATAAAATGGCGGGATATACTGTATAGCCATCACAAATATAATATTACAGGAGGCTTAAAATAGTTTATTAAATAATGAGTAATGGTTGTGGTTTTATCTATGTATTTAGTTTGTATTTTAATTGTGAATTATTAATTCTTAAGTTTATTAAATAAGGAACAATGGTTAAATATATATTTTGGCATTTATATTGTATTTTTTACTGTGGGAGGTTAGTAATTATTAATTTATTTCAAAATTGAGCCATATCTAAATTTGTATTTGGAATTTACGTTGTCTTTTTTGCTGTGGATAGTTAAATAATAAGCTCACTAAATTGTAAGAAAAAGTTCATTGTTTATTTTGGTATCTACGTAGTCTTTTAATGTGGATGATCAAATATGAAAATATATTTAAAAAACAAAATGAGAATATGAAAATAGTAAATTGTTTATTTGGCTAAGACAACTTTTAAATAAAATATTACAGCATATTTGAATTCTACAAGTATTTATAGAATCAGATTTATTCCATGTATAAGGTTGAATATGGAATGTTTACATGTAATTTGCACAAAAGTAAACAAATTACATTAATAGTTAAGCAACATGATTGCCAAGCTATTTATATTTAATTAATTTACAGCTGCATCTTAACAAATTTAACTAATTATATTAACGGGATTATATAAAATCACGCCATTATTTAGATTTAAAAAATTATTTCTAGACTAATAATAACGAAGACTAAGAATAAAATGTTGAAAAACTTAAGTATTTTACATCCTTTAAATGATTCCTCGATGTTGTTTCAGAAATAATATTACCTAAAGAGAATTCCTAAATATTCATTACAAATAATATTAATGTTATTTCACACAAAATATTTTTAACAGGGAAAGGCATAAAATAAATATTTTTGTTTTATAACCTGGGGCGATCAACTTCGGGAGAAGGTAAAATTGTGTGTCTCATGAATTTAAAACACAAACAGTGAAAATTCCATTAATTTCTTTGTAAATATGTTATCTTAATTTTTTATAATTGTGGTTTTTTATTAATACTGGTAAGAATTTTCACACAAAAATAAGTTACTATGATATAACTATTATCAACAAATCATAATTACACATTACAAGACACACTCCCAAATAGCCTAAATTATTTAATGTTAGGTGCTCGTTTTAAGTTGAAAAACTAAATACGGGCACGGGACGAATCCTGAATAGCTCAGTGGTTAGAGCATTGGCGTACTAAGCCAAATGTCCCGGGTTAGATTCCCGTGTCTAGGTGTCTTTTTCAATTTTCAGAATATGATATCTTACTGAAGTAATTACCATTAATATAGCTCTGGCTATTTACTCTTAATACATATCTTAAAGATAACGAACTTTTTCTCTTAGTTCTTTACAGAAATTATTATCGAATTAAACTACTTTTATTTATTTTAGTATGAACAATGAGCCAACGATTTATAATTTCATGGCACCCCGTTGATAACCTCTACCTCAGACTATGCCATTAGCGTACTAATTAAACAGTCTAAAATATTGGTCACGTTCTTAAGACACATAAATACATGTTTCAAAATCCTTCCACTAAGAAATCCATTCGTTTCTATTTACATTCGTCATGCCCCTGCTACTAATTGATGCATAAGCAAAGCAGCATGTCGCATTACAGTGGCGTTACGTGCATGTAGGTGGCGAGGAGCGTATATTGGCCGAATCACCCCCCACAGCCCTAAGGTACTCTACGTTGAGCCGCTGGTAACATGTCACTAAGTCCCTTAGGGGAGTTTATTATGTATGACTGGGAGAGTTTAACTGTGTACACCTCTAACCAGGTTACACCCCCACCAGGAATACCAACCCTTCCTACTCAGCTCTAACAAAGATAATTTGGACTATCGCATGATGCTCCTGATTGTTTTAAATGTAGGTATAGGAGTGTGGCTTTGTAATAGATACAAGTTTGTGTTTTGTAGTTCGGAACAAAATATCTTAAATTATAGTCCAGATAGTAGTTTATTTGTGCAATTCTGATTATTACAGTTTATTTCCTAGTCCAGGTAGTAGTTTGTTTAAAGCAGTTCTGAATTTAATAGCTTGTATCCTAGTCTAAAGAGTTGTTTGTATAAAGCAATTCTGAATATAATAAATTAGATTTCAGTCCAGGTAGTAGTTTATATATATATCAGTTCTGGATATAGCTTATATCCTGGTCTATGTAGTAGTTTGTATTGAGCAGTTCAGAATTAAACTGATATAATTTTTTCTAACCCTCCCAACGAAGGTTATGTTTGCCTGTAGATCGATTTCCTAGTAAAAAGTTTCTATTCCCTCTTATATACGTAAATTATCCTTGTTAGGTTATATGGGTTTTTATTCTTCCTCTTTATAGACGGGACGACTTACGATTTGCATTATGTCGAGAGGGTGACAATCATTCCACAAGTTCCAGCTAATATATAGAATGTATATTTTTATCAGGTATATTGTCCTTGGTTGGATTAGTTTGTAAGTCGTATTCATTTTCCTTGTATAAAAATACCAAATATGCCCTAATAGTTCGTCAGTAAAGATAATAATCTTAAGATGAAAAAATAATAATATTAATAATAATTATATTTAGCACCGCGTCTTACTATCCGTTCGGGTTATACGCTTAAGTACTGATTACACTAATGGATTAGGAATAGAGAGGGTTGAATTTAGAGGAAATGAACCCGCATTTGCGTGGAGGGAAAGTGGAAAACCATTTAGGAAAAACCCCCCTCAGTTCACCCGACCGAGATTCGAACCTTGATCTCCCCGT
Source organism: Timema genevievae (assembly GCA_902155825.1). Taxonomy (NCBI): domain Eukaryota; kingdom Metazoa; phylum Arthropoda; class Insecta; order Phasmatodea; family Timematidae; genus Timema; species Timema genevievae. The sequence continues at coordinate 497,822 of CABFWO010000019.1, forward strand.
CCTCGGCGGTCGAGCTCAACACGACTAGCGCGTTAGCCAACTGCGCCACAGAGGAAGATTAAAAAAGGATTCTTGGAAACATGGAGGACATAGACATATTTTTATGGATCTAAATATTTTATATCCTGTCAAAAGCAATGAATAAATAGATATGATGTGAGTAAAATGTATAAACAAATGTGGGAAAAAAAAAGATCCTTAAGACCTACTTCTAGGAAAACTTTTAGTTACGTTAGTATGCTTGGAAAATAAAAGCGATGATTTGTTTGACAAAGCTAGAACCAAGTCTCCATGAACACATAAACAAGATTATGGGCATGATTAAGGAATTATCGGCAACATGAAACTTCAAACATGTTCCTTCAATATTTCACTATAACCTTACCAGAAGATGGAGAGCTGCTAGGCTTCCTTTGTGTTTACAATTTAGTAAGGCTCTAGGCGTTTAACCCAACACACGCCCAATGCCCATCACACGAAACGCTTCACAAATACAATTATTGCTTATAACATTGCGTTCCTCGTCAAAGAGGCCGAGTGCATTGAGAGACAAACTGTTCAACCCCCCCGAAGTTTTGTTTATCATTGCGGCCTACGAATATTATGATTAGTTTTCTTTAAAATATATTGTATACATGGACTTGTTTATTAAACTTTAACATACTATTATTTTTTAGCACCACGTCTTACTATCCGTTCAATTATACGCTTATTTACTGTACTAATTACGATATTGGTTTTAAAGATTATAAAGGCTATATTTTTAGGATGTGCATCCGCATTTGAGTGAAGGGAGAGTGGAAAACCATTTTGGAAAAACCACCTTCAGTACACCATACCAAGATTCGAACCTTGATCTTCCCATCATTGGCAGTCTAGTCTACTGCGAGAGTAGCGTGTTAGACCACATGGTCAACGAAACGGGTAATAAAAAATGTTCGGGACGAAATTAAATATAGATTTTTCTATTTTTATCAGCACATCTTACCACCTGTTCAGGTTATACACATATGTACTAATGAAGCTAGTGAATTAAGGATGAGAAAGGTTGAATTTAAAGGAAGTGTACCCGAATTTGCGTGGTGGAGGAGTATAAAACCATTTAAGATACCCACCCTCATTACACCCAACCAGGATTCAAACCCCAATTTCCCTGTCAACAGCAGTCTAGTCTATTGTGAAAGTGACACTTTAGACCATAGGTCACTGAAGCATGTTTAAATAGAGATAAATGGTGATGTATCATTTGGAATATCCTCAAGATTGTTAACTGTTAAGCTTCTAACAGAAATTTTCTGAGAAATTGATACAAATCTTTGTCAAGTTGAAAATAAGTCCTTACATGTTGCGAAAGTGAAATATAGTATAATAATCTAGTACTCGCTTTTAATTACGGTCTTTTATTTACCAACCCGAACTTGCTCTAAGACCATCCACAGCGCATTAAGTTAGTTAAAAATACTTGCTAAAAGTTAGGTATGTTTTTATTAAAGATCCTTTGATACTGAATAAACTATGTTTGTTTTTAGGGTAAAAACTAGCCCCTAAAAACTACACACATGTGATGTGACGTAATATAAACGTACAAACTAAATATTTATTCTGTTTTTTTTTTCAATGAATATAGAAACTTTATGGAAAATCCAAAAATAAAAAACATACTTTGATCAAATATGGTATTTTGAAATAACACTACATTTATAAGAGTTATGAATTATATTTAAAATAAACAAAATAATTTAATTTAGGTTGGTTCAGAACTAGACAAATTACAGTACATGTGTTAAAATAACCTACTCATGCACCAGGAGAAATAACTTTTTAAGTTGAGCTTTAAAAAATTTACTCAAAAGCTCACATGTATAGTACAACTCGGCTTCATCGTCTTTAAAAACCAATATTTAAATATTGGAGATGAAGCATTACAGTGATAATTAAATAATGAAAAAAAAATTCACAAAAAAAGTCTCAGAATTAATATGGCTAATGAGATTAAGTTTTTAAAAATTGTATGAATATAAGTTTTTATTAAGTCAAATAATAACTTTATGTGTGAAAGCCACATCGATGATGACGTGGATTCGTCAGGTTTAGTTTGAAGCCAACAAAGAGGTATGAGTTCAAATCCAGTTAGTTAGGTTGCTTTCCACCCTAACTCAACGCAAATGTGGGCACATTCCCATATGAATTATACCTTCTCAAGCCAGACTCTTATGGTGTAAATGTGGATATTCCTGACCAATTATTTAACTGGAACGTTGATTTTTGTCTATGTTAGATGAAGCCACATTTCATAGCAAAAGAAGAATTTTCTTTACAGAAGCTTTCAAGGAACAAATGAAACCTGATATTTAACCTTTTTTTTTTAATTTCATTTGTTAAAGTTGGATTCCACATTTTCAAAGGGAAATATATTTTGCCTATAATGTGAAGGAGCACTTTCTAATATTATTTTTGCACCTTATATTACTCATCCGGACTATCCGTATTTAGTCCCACGGATGAGATAGAGATGAGGAATGTAGAATTCAGTGGAAATGGTTTCACATCTGCTTGGAGGTAGGGACACTATATTTGTGAAAGAATAGAAAAAAGAATGTGTTGAAAAACTTGTTTATGTTCTATTAAAGTACAAAAATGTCATCATTTCAAAGGTATAGAGAATTTGAGAGGAAAAAAAATAGTAATATGACCATAAAATAATAAAAACACTAAGAACAAACACACCTCTTTGAATAATAGTCTCGCAGCGATGTGTTGAAATTAGCTACACAGTAACTAAGGCACTAATGCAAAGACTGCCCTATTCATCCTAAAAGCTCCCTTACACAAACATAATTGCTCACAGTATATATATATATATATATATATAAGCAAATGCGCGCAACCCACTTTAGTTAAGTAACCTCACTGTTAACATTATTACCGGTACTCTTTTCTTCATATTCTTACTAACCTCACTGTTAACATTATTACCGGTACTCTTTTCTTCATGTTCTTACTAACCTCACTATTAACATTATTACCGGTACTCTTTTCTTCATATTCTTTTGATACACAAGTTCTCTTAACATATTTCCACACTTTCCAAAAATGTTGGGCATACCAATAAAAAGCAAATCGACCTCAATGGCCACGTGGTCTAACGCGCTACTCTCGCAGTAGACTAGACTGCCAATGACGGGTAGATCAAGGTTCAAAATTTGGTCGGTGTACTGAGGTTGGTTTTTCCAAAATAGTTTTCCACTCTAACTTCACGCAAATGTGGTTACAATTTCTCTAAATGTAGCCATCTTAATCCCTAAAATCATAAGTGTGATTATTACACAAGCGTCTAACCCAAACGAGGAGTATGATACGGTGCTAATAAAATATAATTTAAAATACTATAATATTAATTGATTTGACTTTTCTCTTATTGGAAACATAACTGGCTAAAAACCCGGACAATTTCACGTTTAAAAAAAATTCCATCAGGACTAATAATATTTTACGTCTCAAAAAGAGGACATGTCCAGGGAAAAGTAGACGTATGATAACCCTGCTTGGAGGGGGAGTGGGAAACTATTTATTTAAAAAAAAGCCGTGATATATTCGGTTGGGATTCGAACTTTGATTTCCTCATCACTGACAAATCAGACTAAATGAGCTTAACGTTTAGTAAGTGCGACCGCAGATTCATGTCGTGCCCTATTCGACTATTCATGCCACCCACGTAATAAGCTCCACGTATTTACGCCCCATTTTTAACGCAGCAAAGTCCTAGGTAAGTAAGTGTCGGATTTCCTAGAATTCAAATACCCGCCCTCTTCCCCCCTTTGTCAATGGGATTATAAAAAAAAAAAGAAAGGAATGTTCAGGTATTGAGAATTCCTTCCCTCTTGAAGCTTCTTTCTCTCCCACGAGTGGAGGCTGTGCCCTTGATCGACAGAAATAAAACACTGTCGAACAGATTTAGTCTCTCCCTTGGGAAATATCGGGATGGCTTGAGTCTTTGTCCCGGCTACTTGACGGTAGGGATCACTGCTATCTTTCAAGAGAGGGAGAGCGACTGTTGAGATGAAGGTGAGAAGAGAAGAAGGGGTGGAAACTGTGCACCATTGCTGGCGTCTTTTTGTAATGTGACGCCAGGTAAATCCCTGGTTATACACCGACATTTTTTTATCGTTGGTTGAACCACTTTAGGGCAGAAACTGGAGCTTAGGGCCTGAATTCACCAAAGGAACGAAATATATGCTCCGGTGCAAGTTTGAAAAAAATGTCCCTAATCCATGCTTACTATTAAGAGCAGGCGCAGAGTAAAATAAATGTGCCATTTATTTGCGCTAAATCAATAATAGATAGACCTACATATATTGATGTTTCTTTACTAAATTAAAATGCGTATAGCCTGAATAAATAGTAAAAAATTGTGCTAAAAAAATTGTGGCATAATTATTATAGTAATACATAAAAATACACTTATTTAACTGTACTCTAATTAGTGATTACAAAAGTTGTTAAAATTGCAAATGTCATGAAAGCACATAGTTTATTTCAATCTATAAACGTCTTTAATGGTACCAGGCCTGGTAATTATGTACCTGGTATTGTTAAATTATGTATCCATATAATTCCATAGCATTTATTTTATTATTATCTGCAATAAAAGAAACATCAAACTGTAGATAATTTCCCTGGATCCAAAGAGGTTTTGTGTTCCATTGAATCTAAAGACTAAATATGCTTTATTTAATGTATTTTTAAAACATCTTTTGAAGTTTATATAAAAGTTTTCTCAGTAGAATGAAAGTTTTAAACTAATAATGTATATGAGTAATTTATAACCAAATATATTATTGTATATTTTTTTATTTAAGGTAATTAACGTGCACTTTATGAACCGACTTATTATATCAGCACACGAGAATTTCTATGAGCGAGAGCGAATGGTACTATCAATTTGGCCTGAGACGCTATTTTCACATAACTTCCAGGGTTCTTTTACATGCCACAATCGACATAGGAGCGACGGCTTTACTTTCCCTCCGAAGGTAGCTGTGTGAGGGATTTTTATCGCTCCAGAAAAATCCGTCGACCACGGCTGGGTTAGAACCCACAAACATCGGGTCCTGGGGCGAGCACTTTATCCCAAGACTACTGAGTTCGACAATTGTTTGAAAAATACTCAAATACAAACCTAATTTAATTTCTAGATTATATGAAAAATGTTTAATAGTCTTAAATTAGAATTCTCCGCTATTTTCGGTAAAGATTTAAAATAAAGTAACATCTACTTTAGAACTAAATTCTTTGAGAGGACTGCTCAAATAAACAGCAAATGATGACGTTATGGTGACGTCACCGTAGTGCTTACCATCAGTTTGCTCCTTTTTTATTGAAATTTTGTCTGGTTTGTCGTTCATGATATAATCAAGGCTTGAATCTGTGTCGATTGTGAACAGAGGGTGTATTAATTTGACTATTATTCCTCCATACAAATGAAGGTAAAATGTTTCCAACCCAGACGGACAATAGTAAGAGCTTTACAATAATAAACATGTGTTTGATGTGTAGAAACCCTAGAGAAATCATCAAAGTCAACTTTGTTTGTCAAAATTATAAGGTCTGTAGTATAGATAGCTCAGCGATATTTTTCAACTGATTTGTAATGTTTACGACATAATAGTGACCATTTTTTAACCTATTATTATAAATAAAATTTAAATTATATAGCCTATATAATTGTGCGTAGTATTTTTTTTATTACTTACTCCCTGTATTTATTCTGGAGCTGAATTCACTAAATGGTGAAAACCTGCTTTGATATAAGTAAAAAATGGCACATCTTTGTGACCAAGATGCGCTCCAAGATTTATTATTTGCTTACAGGACTCTTAGACGCTTTTAATATGAACAAACATTGCCTTATTTTAGTTTAGATATTCGACTGTTGGCATGTTTTAATATCCATAATTGTGTTGATTGTACAGTACATCTGGCTTGTGAAAGTACCAACGATCGGAATTAATAACAAAATCATGTACTTAGCTATAGTAATATACATGCAACAAATTGTAAGCAAACCTAATGCGGGTTAGCGATGGTTATAAAATAATGGCATGTGGAGCTGTAACTGGTGATTCAGTGATGTAAAAACCCTAGGGTTGAACCTTTGATAATAAATGATTATACGTAGGGCATTTCCCCACACGCAACAATTAAACTGCATGCACTGCTTACAGACAGGTCTGCTCTCTCTTTCTCTCTCTCTTGAAAGTCCAGAACTCACACTGTTCCAGAATGTGCCTACTTCGTAACCCAAGAACACATGTTAGCAATCCGTCCACGGAGGCCCAAATTCTGATGGGGGGTGCAGTTGCGTTGATTTAAAAATTTACAGAGGGAGGACCATCCTTTAATAAACAAGGAAAACTAAGAGCGATGACAAATATTTCCAGCAATACAAAAAACATTACCTTCGCACTTGTATCTGCTCATCTAGAAGCTTCCGTTAAAATTTAAGTTGGAATTAAGATGAGCTGGGGCTTTTGGAAAGGACAGACATTGGAAAATAGAAAAACAAAGGTGTAGTCTTATCCCCGGGATCAACACATATTAAAAGAGACAGCAGCGTAGGTAAAACTTGATGGAGTGAGGTACACAGGTTCAACATCTGTCGTGATTTATTTAGGTAGAACTTAAAGATAGGACAAATACGCACATATCTACGATAATGTATATATATATATATACGCACATATGTGCACATATATACATATACATATGTATATGTATATGTATGTGTATATGTATATGTATATGTATATGTATATGTATATATATACATATACATATGTATATGTATATGTATATATATACATTTGTATATGTATATGTATATATATACATTTGTATATGTATATGTATATGTATATATATACATTTGTATATGTATATGTATATATGTATATATATACATATACATATGTATATGTATATACATATACATTTGTATATGTATATACATATACATTTGTATATGTATATGTATATATATACATATACATATACATATGTATATATATACATATACATATACATATACAAATGTATATATATACATATACATATGTATATATACATATACATATGTATATATACATATACATATGTATATATACATATACATATGTATATATATACATATACATATACATATGTATATGTATATATATACATATACATATGTAAATATATATACATATACATATGTATATATATATACATATGTATATATACATATACATATATATACATATACATATGTATATATACATATACATATATATACATATACATATGTATATGTATATATATATACATATGTATATATACATATACATATATATACATATACATATGTATATGTATATATATACATATGTATATATACATATACATATATATATATATATACATATACATATGTATATGTATATATATACATATACATATACATATGTAAATATATATACATATACATATGTATATGTATATGTATACATATACATATACATATGTAAATATATATACATATACATATGTATATGTATATATATACATATACATATGTAAATATATATACATATGTAAATATATATACATATACATATGTATATATATATACATATACATATGTATATATATATACATATACATATGTATATATATATACATATACATATGTATATATATATACATATACATATGTATATATATATACATATACATATGTATATATATATACATATACATATGTATATATATATACATATACATATGTATATATATATACATATACATATGTATATATATATACATATACATATGTATATATATATACATATACATATGTATATATATATACATATACATATGTATATATATATACATATACATATGTATATATATATACATATACATATGTATATATATATACATATACATATGTATATATATATACATATACATATGTATATATATATACATATACATATGTATATATATATACATATACATATGTATATATATATACATATACATATGTATATATATATACATATACATATGTATATATATATACATATACATATGTATATATATATACATATACATATGTATATATATACATATACATATGTATATATATACATATACATATGTATATATATACATATACATATGTATATATATATATACATATACATATATATACACATATACATATATATACATATACATATATATACATATACATATACATATATATACATATACATATACATATACATATACATATGTATATATATACATATACATATACATATACATATGTATATATATACATATACATATACATATGTATATATATACTGTATATATACAATATATATACAGTATATATACAATATATATACTGTATATATACAATATATATATACAGTATATATATACTGTATATATACAATATATATATACAGTATATATATACTGTATATATACAGTATATATATACAGTATATATATAGTATACTGTATATATACTATATATACAGTATATATATACAGTATATATATATACACAAACCCGTATATTAGGTGCCGTCGATATGTATGTGAGACGCGAAAACCAAAATTATGTTGTGGACTTAGAATTACAAATTTGCGCACAGCCAAATGCACAATATTACTAAACTTCACATGAAGAAAGAGGGGGAGAGGGGAGTGGACAAATGCCATAATCACCAACGGTGAGTCAACAACTTTGGTCTCTAACGTCTTGTATATTTAAGATCATTTCAATTCATCCCTAAAACTGGTTTTATAATAAATATATATATAAAATTATATTACAAACATAAGATTTTAGAGCTTTTTAAAGCCAAAATATATCAATTTTAATCCTAAAATTATATTATGAGTGTTATCATATAGTTAGGGAAATATGTTTGTTTGTTTCATTCATGGAGTAGGGATGAAGTGGTTAGTTATTGTAAATGCACCCGCAATAGCATATAAAGATGATGTGAAAACCACAGTGACAAATCACAAGTAGAAGTCCACTGGGTGCATCAAGCCAGAATTTGAAGCTCGACTTTCCCATCTAATGCAGTCCATTATATTGTGAGCCTGACGCCTTAGATCGCATGGTAGCCAGTGATGGTTCTAAATTTAATAGGCCTCCTTCTGTTACCATTAGGTTTTTAGTTAGTCATAAATTTTTTATGGAGACATGACGTGCTGAACTTTATTTTTTTTATCTTTACTGCAATACATATTTTTTTCAATATAGTTTTAAAAGGAGACCCCAGAAAAAAAACAGCATCCAGTCCCAGATCCAAACCAATCATAAGAGTTGGCGTCAACTGGGCTGAGGGTAGAAAGAAATATCGGCGGCCAGGTTATCAAAGATGACCGAGGACAGAAATAAAAGATTTGTTGGTCTCCACGGGTAAAGAGTAAGGAGGGTATGTCTCCACGGTCCAGCACTGATGTTTCCAATCCTCTTTACCTCCAGCATTCAGCAGACACGAACTCCACTGGGGGAAGGAAGAAGACACAGTCAACAAAAGTTTCACTCACCCACCCTCCACCATCCTTCCATCCCCCTTAGAGCGTCACCCTGGTAAATACTACGACAACAAAAGAAGGGAGAACAAAGGAGGCGGGATGGGGG
>CABFWO010000019.1:507564-536935 GCA_902155825.1 Timema genevievae
GGGGGGGGGGGGATGGCGTGGAAAGGAAAACGTGGTTTGCTGAAGATAACAAATAAAATCAGAAGTTGGGCTCAGTTAAGTTGAGATTTGTACAAAACAAGTTGAGCTCTCTTAAGCTTGATATTCTTCTAGTTGAGGAGCTAACTACCAGAGTTCCCATGACTCCTTGCAGACGTTCAGAAATCACGCGCTATTTAACAAGTGGTTTATTTTAAAATATGGCTCACTACAAAATGGAAATCCCTCCTTATATGACTATACAAACTCACATTTTAAGTTTTATAATTTATGTCCAAGGAAAATATGAAGCATGTTTTTACGAACATAAATATCATGTTGTCTATAAAATGAGATTGAATTCGAGTTGGAATGTACTTTTTTTTTGACACGTCCCTCTAACTAATAAAATAGAGTTTTAAAGGAAATGTATCGATATTTTTGTGCATGTCGAATTGGAGAGTGTTTAGGAAAAATATCACCTCAGTATAGTCAACCGGGATTCTTACCCCAACCTTTCTGTCACGAGAACACCAGACAAGATAGATACCTTGGTTGATACATACACATATTTTTATAACTCTTAATTTATTGTTATGAAAGGACAAGCTAAGTTACATAAAAATAGCCCTGTAAATTCTATTCGTTTAGCCTAAACTGTTTATAAGACGAAGTGAAAAAATAAGTTTATTCCAGTTCTTGTTAAATCTAATTCAATAGACGAACAATCAAATTAAATCTATATAATAAGATAATATATAAAAGTAACTTATAATCATTAATCTACCGATAGCTCAACCATCAAACTCATAAACAACAGAAAGGTATAAAGAATGAACAAATAAAATCCTTCAAAATCTACATTCTCTTTTTTTAACTTCTTTTTTTACATATAAATGAGAGTCTACCCAAAACTATCCATCTTACTTTTTTAGTACTCTGCGTCAAGACATAAGAATACGTACAGACCAAAGTGGAAATTCGCTATCGATTTCGCATCAGTCATTTGCTGGGGGCCCCCCACATGTAGACCGTATTTTGAACTAATGCAAGGAGAAAAAAAAAGCAATGATCCATAAAAAGGATTTATTAAAACACGCTTCTCCCAAGTTAAAAAATATTAACTAAATTTTTCATCACCATAAAACAATATTCCACCTCCAGACTTTGAGTTTTAATAACCGTACGAACTGTACACATTCTAATTTCTTTAATGTGTTAGAGATAAGGATGGTAGGGTTAAGAAACTAAATGTACTATTCACATGAACGAGAAGGAACACCCTTAGTAGATTCAGCGGGGATTCAAACCCAGATCGTTTACAATTTATTTTCACACAAACATCGGTATCTTTACTCTATATTCTACCTTTTTTCATCTCTGCCTTATAAGAGTAACTACATAAAAAAGCGCATGTACGGGTAGTAAGACACGGTTTACAAAAAAAGAAGAACATGTATGAAGTATTTTACATTTGTTTTTGATAATATTTTGAATATATAATTGAAACTCCCACAATGATTCCATTAACAAAATTAGTGAATTTCAACCTTATTAAATGATCCTTTGAGACCTGTAAACATTCTCTATTACTTAATGCTGTTGTTTGTATTTTCAATGGAAACTCTAAACCACTAATGTATCACATTCACGTTTACATTAGCGGGCTTTTTCGTGCAAAACTCGGAGTGAAAAAAAAATTCAAATTGCGTTTTATTAAAAATGGAACTTTATATAGGTAATGTAGTAATATTAGTAGAGTATGGACAAAAGTGCTCTGGCCTGGTTTGGATGATTATCCACTTTTTTTAGGTATACATATATACATATGTTACACCCTAAATGCATTTCGCGAATTGGGTAGACTTATGCCCATTCCACAAACCATGACCATTTCTAGATCTTGGAAAAAAAATTCCATGAACGCTTATCCATTTTATGAACTGGAAATTACTGTCCAATCTACTAAAAGTTTAAATGAAATTCGTTTTCAGATATTACATAATAAGAATTATAAACTAACCCAAACTAGCTAAGCCTAACACTCCCATCTAAAACGATTAAGGTTTTGGACCAAACCTGTTTTTCGCTTGTTCATTTATTGAAGCGGACATAAAACTCGTCCATTTTAATGAATTAGGTAGCGCTTGGAGCTGCCCAGTTAATTAACTAGCCAATACAATAACTAGGCAGATCGAGATTTGCCCAATTCATGAACTGAAAGAGTTTTTTCAAGCCAGTTTACGGAAAGGACAGAAATATACCCAAATCATGAAATGGCCAGTTTCGATTCTGGGGTGTAACACAAAATATATATCAATAAAAAAATTACAAGCATGCTTATTCAAAAACAACATACAGTAGCCCAATGGCTTCTTTGGTGCTGACTGATAGCTCACAGCTGACAGCTGCCGTTTTGAACAGCTACCAGACCAAATTATGTATCCTTACGCCGAACCATATGATCTGCAAAAAAACATGTGTTTAGCAGATGTCACTTCTGACAGTCAAAATTTTGGTATATACCTAAATGTTGACTGTCAGAAGTGACAGCTGTGAACTGTCAGTCAGCACCAAAGAAGCCATGGGGCTACTGTACTTGAGCTGGAAATTAAATGTTAAATATACAAGGTAAATTGAACCAGGTTCTATAGAACGATGCCTGTTTCTAGTTTTAACATCCGTCCAGAATATAAGCATTTTTCTATTCTAATCAAGTTGGAATATTAAAAGTATAGCTTAAATAAAGTAGAATTTACCCGCGTTTGCACGGAAGTAAATAGGGAAACCATTTAGAAATAACCATCTAAAGTACACCCGGGTAGGATACGAACCCCTACCTCCCCATCACTGGCAAACCAGACTAAGTGAGCTTGACATTAATTTTAGTCCACGTATCTGCCAGCTTGGGTCTTTGGAATATGTTCTTGGCTTCACTCATCACTTTAGCCATGGAAAGGATTTTAGATTATATTTCTTATTTATGACCTTTAATAAACACATTTAGGAATATAATGTCTGTGGTCTACCATAACTTACTTATAGTTGCAGACAGTGGCCGCTAGGACTGGCTTAATGGAGTACAATCCTCACTTTAACCCAGAAGACCTGGATTCATTGCCTGGTAATTCTACCTCAAGGTAGAATATTGTGGAGCAACTTAAAATTCATCCTACTCCTGTTCCATTAAAATAGTTAGAACAAGTTTCGGATCATTACCTCAAGGGTGATTAAAGCTTTATAACGAACGATAAAAGAATAATGATACGTTATAGGAACTAATTCTCAAACAATGAAAACACCCTTCGGTCATACAACGCAACAAGTGATAAAATAGTTTTAAAAGTATTCAAATACGAAATAAAATGCGTATTATTGGGTAGTAAGCAATTGTTCGTGTTCTAATAATTAAAACAATGATTTAATTAGAAGAAAATATATCAAGAGCTTTGGCAAATACATACAAGTTCTCTATTTCTAAAATGTAGTCTTTCTTATCATATGCTTCACGTTTAACCTCTTGTCCAAGCTATACGTATATTTACAGGTATTGTGGTTGAATTTACGTAGGGAATGAGAATCAGAAAACTGTTGGGAAGAGCCAATTTTAGTACAACCCTCTGGGATTTGAGCCCTGACCTCTCCTTTACCAGTGATCCAGTTTGTTTAGACCACGTGACTATTAGTGTGGGATGGAATTCAGTCATCATCTTATGATAGATATCAATAAGAAACGGCATTAAAAATTGAGTAATTAATTATTATTTTTACAAAAACTAAAATATAAAGCTATTAATCATTAAGGGACATGTTTCCTTTTGCCTCCAAATTGGTATAGACCTAGTTTTGAAATAACAAACTCCTTATTTAATAACGTGGGATTTCTCAAAAGTCCGTAACGTGCGTCATCTGTACTTCAGTAAGTAGATTCTATGGTTTCATTCCCAACGTCCTGCCAGCGGTTCAAAAGATCCTCTTCACTGTACCATATTTAATAGCTTTTATAGGTGATTAATTACCGTGAAACTTAGACCATTGAAACACTTGTTAAAATATCCATCATTTAAAAAAAAATCCTGTTGATACGATGAACGGAACAAAAAAAGAAGGCCACTTTAATAAATTGTGACAAAGTGTTTGCAAATTTAACTTATTTTGACGTTCCAAATAGCAAAAATTGTTGTAGAAAGTGGAATTTGCGCAATACGGAACATCTCAAAATGCTATGGAATATAAACATTTCTGGGTAAGTTTCAACTTCCAGGTGTGATGTTGAATAAACTACAATTAGTTTTATCCAAATATTTTGATGTGTACTTTGTTAAAAAATAGAATAGTCGTATATACATATATATTACTTTTTAGTACCGCTTATTATTACCTGTTTGTGGTATACAGATATGTACTAATAACACTAATGTGTTAGAAATGATAAAGTTTGAAATAAGATTAAGTGTACCCACATTTGAATGCAGTAAGAATGGAAAACAGTTAAGGATAAAACCCAATCAGTACACCCGACCGGGATTTGAACCCCAGTATACCCATCATCAACAGTCTAGTCTATTTCAGAGTGATGCATTTGAACAAACAGCCACTGAGGCTAGCTATAAACTTAATTAAATTTTACAAGATTTATAAACTGATTATTTTAAACTAACGTAATTTTTCAATCTCTTACTAAATATTTCTCTTTCATTTAAAATTAATTCCATTAAAATAAGGTGTTAATGAAAAGTATTCAGTTGGAGGTACCTAAATTATTAAATAGCGTCTAAAATTATTAATTTATGCTAAAATGACGCAATTAACAACAATGTACAGTACTTTTGTTGTCCTTCCAGAAAGACCAACACTTAATGATAAAACAGAAAATCTACATTTTCCAGAAGGATGAAGTTCTAAGATCAAAAGTATTTCCAGAAGGTTCTTCCAGCAAAATAGGACTTGAGAACTCCAATATTAGAGCATAAAACAAGAGTGGGTATGGACAAACTAGGAAACATCGCCTAACGCCCTGTACCGTGTGACCACCGGTGAACAGATGAAATTTGAATATGTATTTAATTACGGACTAAACAATCGTTGATGTAGAGGTAAATCAAACAAAAATCAAATAGTACATGGAGCACAGACCTGGTTGAAGTTAATCATATTTGTTTGTTTGTTTGTTCGAAATTACAAGGCCCTCCAAGCCAATTGGTCAAGTGGATAAAACCAGTAGATTATTTCGGTTTGAATGTTGACCAATCATATCAATCATACACACATATTATAATAATGTTTTTGCGTACACTTTATGTAATGGATTATTTTGGTGAAGAATCTTAACAAGGCATGTAGTCCATATCAATATATTTTTATTCTAAAAATATTTGGTACATAATAAATTGACCAAGAATTTGTCATCAATCAAACCTTGCAATCGTTTATACACGACCACAACCTAACTCATTCAGAAGCACGCATGGAAGTTAAGTAAGTTCAAGAAACAATAAAACAAACCGTAATGGACATTACAATGTCAATTGTAAAAAGAAAAATACTATAATTGGACTGAATGATAAATAGCTTTGCATCATAGTAACATTTGTTGTAGCATTAGATATATGAATCTTATTTAAGACAGATAAAATGATTTACATTTGCGAAGAGAGCATAAATTGAGATTCTAATCTAAAACACACGCAATTCTTAAATAAAACTGGTTTGAGCTGAATGCCACAAAACAGCTACAAAACCATATATCAGTGAGATTACATAAGCCATACAATCTTTGGATACATTTTGAATCGAGTTTTCAAATTGCCACAGAGACGCAAAACATAACATTTAGAGTAGCGCACCATTTATCTTATGCTTAATTATTCAGGTTCATTATAAAATATTTATTTAAGTAATATGAGAACTATAGAAAGTCCAATGAGAATGCATATTTTTCTCATTTTTCAAATGTCTGATCATTATATATTAAATAATTAGCTATAGAATAAGCATTTAGGGAAAGAGGAGCTTAGGAAGAAGTAGAATTCAAATACTAAATGACTTGAAGGAAAGAAGAAAATTCTGGCAGCCAAAGGAGGAGGCAGAGGACAGGGCGCATTGGTGGTCTAAGTTCACTGATAAAATGAATGGACCTGTCGTAAGACAGAACACCTCATAATAATGAGCATTGGTGTTAAGGTGGCCATCTACCTGAACCCTAATAAACGTTGTAACCGTTAAAATATCCTAAATTTAATAAAATAGTTGTTTTCTTTCTAATTTCAAAATATGATTCACGAAGGCAAATAAAACTAGAGAAGAGTTAAAATCCTTGCATTTTGGCTTTTAGATTTTAATAAATAACACAAAAATAAAACAACCTTTGGCAATGACATTTCCCGTAACATCTCATAGCTCTGAGATCAAAATAAGAAATTAAAAAATAGATAAAGCCCTTCTTTTTCAATAGGATCAAAACAATGAATTTAAAAAATAATTGACTATGGTTTTAATGGTTCTGAAAGTTCAGAACTGCCCATTTCAAGATAAATAGCGCTGTATGAGGATATTTCTTTTCAAGTTCCTTACAACTTATTTCTTAATCGATATTAAACAACATTTAAAATTGTCTTAACTCACAATTTTTTAATTGATGAAATGTTGAATATCTGTAAAAGGTGTCCTGTAATTTTGTCAAAACATTTTCTCTTTATTTAAAATGTTTTAACAAAATTCCAGGACACCTTTAACAGATATTCAAGATCTGTTGATATTAGCATGTTCAGAAAACTAAACTCTATGTTGCTACTGGAGAAATATTTTATTTATTTTGACCAATAAATTTCAATTCTATAAAAACTGTAAAAACACTTGCGCTCCCTTCTGCCGCACCTTAATGAAGTAAGATACTGTTTTAACTCAACCATTTCACATTCCATATGTCTGTTGGTTCTGCGATTACTCCCAAATGCACCTATCAATTTTAACAAAATTTGGCATGAACATTTTTGAACATCGGGTGATTGAAGTGTTTACTTAGTTTTATGACATGGTTATCCGTTTCAATATGATGGCCACTCAAGAAGTGTTTTATTTATTAGCTCGTCCCAAATGATTTAAATTTAAAATTCTAAGCAATTGATCGAATACCTCATTTGTGTTCGTTTTAATACTGACCTATATTGTGAGAATAACGTCTTAAAACAACGTATGTAATGGTTGTAATCTATTAATGTAATAATTTAATATCTGATTCAACTGCGTTCTGTCTAACTTGATTACCAAGGGGAATATATCAACTTAAAATCTAAGACGAAATTATGGGTGATATTTCAACTTGAAATCTCAAGAAAAATCTTAAGAGTTTGGTAACGATAATAATATTACATAACTCTTAACAAGGTGTACTTAACATATTTTTAATGGATGGAGCGAGATCTATTGTTCAAAAAATTATTAGTAATAATTTTGTGCCGTATACCATTATAGTTAAAGTGTGTTCATTTCCATGTCAAATATTGTATTACTTTGAAATATTAGGTGGCTCAAGTAAAGTCATTAATAATAATATTATATACTAATCCCCGTCTATTAAAATTGTAGATAAACATGTTTATTTTATGTTTCTAGAGGTGGAAATGGCCCCAATAAGCTTGTCGTACGGTGATGGTTATGTGGTCAATATTGGACTATGTCAAACCTCACCCAGTCTTGATTAGAGGTAAAAGTCCTTATTAACGAATCCGGTGGTAAAAGTTCGAAACAATACCAATTCCCTCCCTACTTGTCATGTCAATTCAGAAGCAAGTACGAAATTACTTTCCCGATATTTCCGTGCGATTTCACAAACCGTATCCACCCGTCGCTATGGATACTAATTACACGTAACGACACAACAAAACCAGGCAAGCGGTATCGTTAAACTTGTACACAACTTTTTATTTGGAGAACAATTTTTGTCTTGTGTAAAGTATCAATTCAATATAAAGAACTTGAAAGTTTGACAAACAAAAATGTAGGTTCTATTTAAGCTGTTTATAAATGATTCAATTCATTTTTCAAACTAGAGCAAAGTTTTTTAAACCAATAAAGATTCTACTCATCATGCACGCTATTGTTTATTTATGTTTATCAGATAACTTTAATACTGACTTTTTTTTGGGGGGGGGACATGTATCCATTGTTAAACGCATATAAACAATAGACTTAAAAAAGTTTATATAAATATTGTTTTTGATATTAATTTTTTTCTTTCAAGTGGGACTAAATTTTAATGAACACCCACGTGCAATAGCCGGTACTTAGATGCAAATTAGGAGGTTAAGGTTTTATTCTAGCTTAAGCAAAATATGCCTCATACCTTCTCTCCAGGTTATGCTGGTAGATTTTCTCAAAGTTTGTTATTTATTTATTTTAATACCGCGTCTTACTAACCGTTTGGGTTGTACGCTTATATACCAATTACGCCAATAGTCTAGGAATGAGTAAATTTGAATTTTAAAGAAGTGTATCTGCATTTGCGTGGAGAGTGGGAAACTATTTAGGACCCCCTCCTTCAGTACACCCGATTGTCATCGAACCACGATATCCCCATTATAGACAATCTAGTCTATTGATAGTGTGACGCCTTAGACCATGCTGCCACCTAAGTGGGTTACCATCAAAGATAACCCTCTTATATATGTATGTGTACTACGTCTTACTATTCATCCAGGATACCCACACATGTACACTATACTAATAGGTTAGAAATGAATAAGGTAACATTTTGGAAGGTTTTATGCTCATTTTGAACGGGGATTCCCATTTAGGAAAAACTACCTCAATACACTTATCAAGGATTAGAGCCCCAACATCCTGTCATTACCAAATCACCTAAGGTGTCCGTGTTCCTAATGTAGCAAGTGATCCTTAATGATTCCATCAATTAATATATTAGTTGAGGTCATGTTAAATAAACACTTGTGATATATTTTGAAGATTTGGTTTCACTAAGAAAACTACTTTTATGGTCTGAATAAATATTTGGTAAAAAATTATCATTGTTGAGTACCCTAAAGAACATGCTCATTGTTACGAAAACTATACGAGTAAGGAAGGAATGCACCAGCATTAACGTGAAAATGGAATGGGAAAACCATAATGATAAATCACATATAAGAAATAACTTGAAAAAGGAAATGCACCCAGCCGATATTTGAACCTCAGGTCATCGGAGAGCCTGACATCTTAAGTCAATTAACAGCCCATGTGGGTTCTTCTGCTAAAATCTAATAGATTTTAGATTTAAAAGTAATTTGATGAATTTGTTTTATTAATTTTTAATTTAAAAATGCAATAAACTACATAAATATATGTAGATACATTGATAAAATTAGAAATATATTTGTTGTATTGTTATAAATATAAAATTGTTTTCAAATGGATACATTTAACCTTCTTTCTTTTTAATCACCTCATCTTAATACTCTTCCGGGCCTCGCTGGCAGAGCTTAGGAAATTAGAATTTAAAATAATTATATCCTAATTTGAGTGGAGGGAGAGGGGGGGGGGGCAGAACATTTAGGAAAGAATCATCCAAAGTACCCACGGACGTTATCCAAACACCAACCTCTGGAAAGATGAGCCTATCATTAGGTCTACTCGCACACCTAAAATTCCTCCATTACTTTCGAAAAGTGGTAATTCTGTCAAAAGAAACCAAGCATGGACCTTTTGAGTATTTGAATCCATGTATCCCTTAAGGATATTCGAGACACGCAGATTCAAAAAAATTTAACTTCAAGAGACGATTTTTTTTTCCAAACTTTAATTATTGCTAAATTTTTAGAACTATTATTATGATTACTAGTTGCTTGGCACAAAATAATTATTGGACAAACCTAACAACAGGACCTTATTATTTTTAAGGCAACAACCGGAAGATTAGTGTGATTTTATTTCTATCCATCTGGATCTGGCCATTCACTCAGCCCTTTAGCTGGTTAGTGCCACCTACACCATCTGGTATAATCCCATGTACAAGGGGAGTTCAGAAAGTGTACTCACTCTCCATTGCTTTCCATACTAAATTTCTATAATGGTGTGCGAAAGGACATACCAATTTGCCGCTAAAGGTATTTTCACATATATTCCAGGGTTCTTTTACATGCCACAATCGACTCGAGACCAACGCCTTTACTTCCCCTCCGAAGAAAGTTGTGCTACGGATTTGTATAGCTCAAGAAAAAATTGTTGACCTCAACTGGATTTGAACTTACGAACCTCGAATTCTTAGGCGAGAACCTTACCCCAGGACCACAGAAGTCGATAACAAAACCTTACAGACTAATAATTTACCACTCAACGTTAGCAAAATTACATTTTTTTTAAAGTCCTAACATTGTGTAAAAGTTAACCTATTATTATAATATCATGATTTTTTGATTTGGAAAAGGATTCGGGATTCATAGATAATATGAAGATTTGGATTTTATAGTCGAATTCAATAAAAAGTTGATTCAACCACTTTAGTTTAAATTATATATATATATAGTAGAATCTTTTTATTTCGAAGTCCAAGGGATATTTAAAAAAAATCAAAATATCCAAAATTCAAAATAACCAATGAGTATCTAAACTGTTTGCACACAATTAATAAAAAAAACTCAAAATGAAAAATAGTCAAATTTAACTCACCGTAAATAAATGCAGAATTTATAGGTGTTTGCACTTAAATTAAGTTTTCGGATGTATTTCATATTATTTTGCAATATCACACTTCCTTTTCACTCCCTTTAATCTCTAATCACTTCAACCTTCTTAGCTAAGGTTAAACTTGTGTAGGTTCCACGATAAGACATCGTAAAAACACCGCAATTTACAATTGTCAGATGACGATGAGATACAAAGGTTCCAGATTAGGACGAGCAACATAAACCTTACTCCATCCATGCTGGGCATCACGTGATGACATTGTCACACAGAAACGATTAAAGCAGAGACAATTAAATGTTATTTTTTTTACCATTGATTCAAATGAGAATTTCGTGGGGAATAATGATGGGTTAAAACTATCCAATTATTTGAATTAGCCAGATACTATTGTATGAATATATATATATATATATACATACATTCCTAATCACGCAAAGCCCTTATGGGGTAGGCAAATATATATATATATAACATATATATATAAAACATATATAAATATAACATATATATATATAATTTATATATATAAAAAATTATCTAAACTATTTTTCAAAAATGAAAAATTTAGTAATTTATCTTTGTAATATGTCTCAATAATATATGTGACATACACGACGGCGGATACAGCTCTAGACGAGAATGTAGCGTAGTCTCGTGGTGATAGTACCTACAAGATACGCTCCCCTAGAGAAACATCGTGTATGAAACCCGCCACACTTAAGTGGATTCTATGTTGCCTAGCTTCGCGAATGTCCCCGTATATTTTAAATTTCATCTGTATTTCAAATATGTAAAATATTATCCAATACCCCCGCATTTTATCTACCGACGTATGTGGTAAAGTGAACAAACGCGTAAGTCTCGTATTGTTTGTTTTCCCAGTGGTGGGGTGTTCATCTCCCAGCTGAAATAATACTGGAATAATTTATTTTCGAAAGACCTTCGTCTTGATGTCGAAACACGCACAAGAGGTTTGTCTTTTAGCAGTTTGTCGTTGGTCTGTATGTATGTATGTATGTACGTAGGTATTCTAAACAAATCACAAGTCACAAATTGACACAATCTGTTTGCATTTCTTCAATATATTATAATAATAGAACAATATTTAAATTCATCAATTACATTCAGGCCATACAGTTGCTACAAACAAAAATGTATTACTTTGTTTTTAATCTTAATCGTGGCTCTGGGATGGTTTTATGTCGGAGATATACATTTTACATTTTATTCTCGACCAATGATTTCAAAGCTTTATTTTTTTCAAATAGTTAACAAAATAAATTATTGTATGCTGTACCACGCAGACTTTCTCACTTATTTACCTAAAAATTGAGTATTTTTTTAAACTTAAAACTTTTAAGATATGTGAAACTAGATAATATATTTTATTGCAGAAACACAATGGAATAAAAAGAATCACATTCCACCAAAGAGCATGAATGAAATAATATTTACTGATACAGAAACATTGAAAAAAGGGGAACATCCACGTCCCCCAAAAACCATCATATCCTCCCCTCCATGTTCTTGACCTCCAGTTAAAAAAACGTATTTACTTATAATTTCGAAACTATTAATATTATAAAAATGTATTTCGAATAGATGTATTTTACAGAATTGCGATGTTATGTTAGTTCATATCTCAAAGAGTGGCGGAGATTTGATCCAAATTAGACATTTAGTCTTATGTAAAATATCCCCAAAGTCATTTTAATGGGAAAATAAGATGCGATATTGTTTTTGTTATGTTAAACAGTGACTACATATGAATTTGCACCAAAACCGTTTGGGTATATTTCAATAAACTATATCTTTTCACTTTTTGCCTGTAAGATAATTACCCTTAATTTTAGAGTTCAACATCTAATTCTAAAAATCCCTCTGTGTCCCTTTCTACAAACCTCGGATAGAAATTTTTACCCCAATTTGTAAAATGGGATACAAACCGGCAGCAACGTTAAAAATCCTTTTTTCGGGTTCAATGGATCATGAGAATTTAACATCCATAAAAATCTCGAATTATACGTCTTTTACGATCACAGTACTTTCTCTCTTCGAGAGACCACGAGAAAGTAAAAATGCCATTTTCTTGTCAATTCATGATTTCGTTCCTTAAAATTTTGAGTTGATATACGTTTGAGTAGATTTGTTTTCCCTATTTTAATGATTTTACTAATTCAATCTTGGTCCATGCCCAAACCTATGGAAGTATGTACAAGGAAGATATATTAATGGAAATGCACCCATATTAGCGAGAGTAAATGTGATGGATAAAATCACTGGGCTGATAATTTAGTACATCAACCCTACTTGCATTGGTGGGCCATCGGAACAGATGTAGGTGAATCTAGTCCGATTTGTTGGTGACGAGGGGTTTGGAGCTTGATTCATGATTTTTTCTAAATTACTTTCCACTAATACTACCCAAAGTTTCAGATGAATTTACTCCAAATTCTACCTAACCTATCCCTGACTCATTAAGGGTGTGTATATATCCTAGACGGGTAGAACAATATTATGGAAAAATAATTACTTCAAGTTTACCATCACCAGTCATGCAGTACAGTACGAATCCGACTCCTTAGACAATGTGACCACCAGGGCAACTCTTAACAAACTTGTTTTATTGTTGAAATATTTCAGAGGTGGTAGATGCTGATCTCATTTGAAACAAACCATATCGATGATCAAATCACTTAACGTCAAGTCAGGGAAAAAGTCAAAGTAACTTCTGGATTGCATCTTTGTATGAAGTCTGAATTAGACCTGAGAAGTAGGAATTGAGAAACCTTCACGCGTAGACGAAAGAAATTGAGGATCCTTCACGCGTATACGAAACTAATTGAGCGTATTTCTCGGGCAGCCGACACAACAATGATCGATTGAAGTCGACAGGATCGTTTCAAGTCAACAAAAGATCTTACTTAATGCCAACGTTTAGCTTAGAACGGCTGAATAAGTTTGATGATTTGGCACGTCTTAGAACGGCTGATTTAAAATGGCTTTTTTATTTTTTTCAAATCATCTAACTACCTATCAGGGCTATCAGTACATCTAAAATTATGGACTAGTAATGAGGAATAAAGAGTTAATAAGAAATATATTCAAATTAGTGCAGAAGATAAATTGGATAACACAACTTTAATACACGCGGTTGGGATGTGAACCCTTACCTCTTCCTCTTCACCAGTAGTCCATTCTATCACGGATGTCACGCTTTATATCACGTACAAAGAGAGGCTTGAGGGAGTGCGTTTTATGGTTTGACCCATGAATCTCAAATAACACATCTCTAGAAAAAGCTGCTATTATTTATTTTTATTGAGAGGGCATCCTAAATGTATGATTTACACATTTTAAAATTATGAATTATAGAGTTAACATAACATTAAACAAAGTAGCTAAAATTATTTATTAAAAACATTTTACTGAAAATTTGGCTTAGTATGAAAATAGTCAAGAACAAATCAGTTTAATCGTTCTCTTTAATAAATTTTGGTAGAAATCTGTTCAAAAATTAAACATGTGCTAAAAAAATATACAAACAAAAGGGTCTATTTGAATGAGTTAAGTGAAAATTTGTGAATAAAATTAAATAGCTTAGAGTGAAGAATTTACAACTGATTATTACTGTTTGTAATCAATTGTTTACAAATAAAAAAGTTATAATAAATTATTGGAGTCAACATTTAAAATTCTATGGAAATATTTCGTAAAATCTTAAATAGCTTAAAACAAACGAGTTAAAAATGGCACATTTAAATATTTTAACTAAAAATTTGTTTTAAAATCTAAAATAATTTAAAATAAAAAATCTTCAATTTTACATTTGAAATATAAGAATTTAAAATGTCTATGAAAATTCAAATTCATTTAGAATAAAGTAGTCAAAACAATTGACATAAAATATATTTTTAGAGTATTTTATAGTATGCATAATGATTTAAGGCCAAAACTCTTGTATTGTTGATAAAATTGGTTGGTTTGGGTCTCTGAAAATATATACAGATCTACTTTAAGAACACGGTGGAAAATTATCTTCAAATCTCAACATTAAAAATACAAGAACGAAGATGTTATTATGGGGCAAAGAGTCATAATATATTCTATTTAGCCTTTTTTTCAATTTAACCTGTTGTTTGGGAGGGGAGATAAAGAAAAAAAATGAGAGTCTCGTCAGCAACAAGATTATCTCCCCTGAGGTTGGAAAACGTTAGCGTCCTTAAGTGAGGGATACTCGTTAATTAAAAAAATAATCAGTTTTATTTGCTAGATTGATGACTTCTTGGTGTAAACATACTTTGAACGTCCAGATCTTCCGATCCACTGTAGAAATAGTGGAGTTTTTCTCTCAGGAACAGTTGGGAAGAAGGAAAAGGGTTTCTGGGGGATCCTCCTAAATTAGTCTAGCGTGTACCAAACTGGAAGCACGGTCGATGTCGAACAAGCAGACAACGGTCGAAACTAAGTGAAGTCTGCCTCTAGTTCAGGGACGTACCTCCACAGCCTGTGGCTATAACTGCATATCGGAAATCGAACAGTTCAAGGTCATGTGGATTACTGAGGTGGAAAGAAGGGAAAACAAGGTCACCGAGTTGATTGAGGAACTAGAATCCAACCCTTTATTAAGTTAGAGATGGTTATTAAGGGGTATGGAATTGAGTAGTAGTTGATGGTGGGAAGACCATAGTTTCAAATAGCGAGTTGAAACCCAACACTGTATCAGAAGTCACTCACGCGAAATATTGGGTTCCTGGTAATATGAAGTTTTGAGTTAGAATCCCGAAGTTTTTCTCTCCTAGATTTTGTTCACCCTTCCCCCTCACAAGCACTGATACACTCTCTCAATAATTTACCCTTCATATTCCTACTCGCTCAGCTTAAATATAAGGAAAGCTCGGGTGAAACGTATGACTTGGTGAACGCATCAAAAATATATCTGCAAATAGTTTATCAACCTTTATCATAAGTAAACTTACTTATATCTAGTGATATAGAAGTGCAATTATTTAAAAAAATAAGTACATCCATCTGAGTTAAGAGTTAAACATAAAGTAGCAGTAAGTAAAATGACTCCAAACCAGTGGTTGCGCTGTCTGAAGCGTCAAACCACAAACGTACTAGATGGCCAGTAATTGAGAGATAAATGTTCGAATCTCGGACAGGTGCCCTGGAGGGTGGCTTTATAATTTATATTTATCACTGTGGTATATCCCACCCCCTCTATGCATTAATATAGATGTACTACCTGTAAACAATCCTTATTATCAGTACGTACCTCTTGATTAAACCATAGTTAACCAAGTATTGCAAAAATAATGAAAGAGTAATAAAAACACAAAATTGAACGATACTGGGACTATGAGATAAATAGATATTTTTTTTACAAACAAATTGAATTGGTTCATCGAAACCTATTTAAAAATGCCCCTTGGTAGGAAACTACCGTTATTTGTCGCCACCATTTTTTGTGTGTTTATCATCCGGCTAGGATATGAATATCAACTGACAGTTTATTTGTCAAAGCAATTGTTTTGTTTTCCCTATTTCAGGTTGATTGAATGAAATACATACATATCTAGAGAGAGGGAGACGCACTCTCTACATTTTCCAACATATGTAGGAGAGGGAGATGGGGAGGGGAGGGGAGGGTACTGGGTACTAATGCTTTGTGCATGTTATTGCTAACATCTGTTCCGAACATCAAACTTGGAAATAGTATTCTGAATACATCTATAGACAAGTGGTTCAGTGGGGCTATTTATACATACATGTGTGGTATAAAGCATTAATTCTCAGAATAATTTAAAATAAATAATCTCTTGTTGTGGTTTCGGGGTTTGAAGACATAAGGCCAAATAACGAAAGTTTATCAAGCGACTAGAGTTTTTATATTCATCCATACTACAATTATAGGAAATTATATGTTTACATAAAAAATACAAGTATTGATTTCACGTATTAATGATAATATTAATTTAATATCTACACCTCTATTTTAAATTATGAAACACAGTCATATTAGTATTGTCGACCTCGACGGTCTTGGGGTAAAGTTTTTACTTCAAGACCCGATGTTCGTAGGTTCAAACCCAACCAAGGTTGACGTATTTCTCTTGAGCGACAAAAAACAGTAGCACAACTTCCTTTGGTGGGGAAGTAAATCCGTGAGTCCCATGCCGATTGTGGTATGCAAGATAAAACCCTGGAAGTTATGTGAAAATACTTTTCCCGTCGAAATTGGTGGGCTCCTTCGTTCTATCTTATAGACATTCTCGGACTCTGATATAATTGTATCATGCAAAACCACCGGTTTAACATGTACAAAAAAAACATAAATATAATTAACACAACGATTACAAGTGCTAATATATTCAAATAATATGTGGCAGGTGTTAACTCACTGTGGATTTATTTTGCCGGGAAAGGCCAAAGCTCCAGGAAAGCTGTCCCAGCTGATCGGGCCGGCACCACCAGCAAATCGACGTCTTACTCTCAAGCCACGCTTCCAAGAAAAGGCAGATAATTTTCTATGGGCACCACACCATCAAAAAGCGCTAGTGGTAACTCAGCGCAATTTTGCAAATTAACCCCCTTCACCCCTAAGATGTCTAGATGATAACATATCCCCGAGTTCGTCAGTTCCGTAAATATATAAGCGTCATGCCTCGCTTCACAAAATATATTCTACTGTATCAATTCGACGGAGGAAGAACTTGGACGTAAACCTACATCGCCTAAGAATCTACGAGTGACTACGATGTGTCAGGCGTCGGTCTCACCACCCCGTCGCAGAGGAAGCCTCTTCTGAGGCTTTAAGCATCTACAATTTAGAATCTGGATTATATTCTAAACTCCTCTTTGCTATATCAATAAGACATAGTTTTATGTGTCAATATGTTTTATTTTATTATCTATGTTCATCAGACATATGTTTTTGTGTCAGGATGTCTGACTTTATTTTCTATGTCCACCAGATATTAGTTTTATCTGTCAAAATGTCTGACTTTATTTTTTATGCACATAAGGCATAATTTTGAATGTAAAGCTGGGTATTTCTGCTAGTATTTTATTTATTTAAGAAAAAGTTATGCAATTATTTTATGTCTGTATTTTTAATATAATTCATATTATATAGGTACCATTTCTTCTGATATTATTAAAGAATATTATTTGTTACATACAATGTTATATAATAAGTTTTATTACTTTTATATTATATGCAAGTATTAAGTTTGTTTAATATAAACGCTGTTATATAAGGCCCATGAAATGTTGTTCACTTTAACCCCCCCCCCCTCCCACTTCCACACGACTCATGTTTCATTGCTAATGGAGAATATTACTTTTACAAACGATCGAGTATCCTGATTCTTGATGGTCACTCAAGTATTGACAAATGAAAACACAACATCGCTTGGAATGCTATGTAGTCTTATTTTATAAATTTAATCAGTGTTAATTTAATTAATAACTAGACTAATTTTTAGTTGGAATCTTTATCATGTATTTTTATAGACATGATCAGTATTTTGATTTTTATTTTTTTTTATCCGCGTTTCCATGTCACTGTAAAAACAGTTAGTAAGCTTTATATATATATATATAATCTGAAGGAAAAGGATGAGTAAGGGTGATTTTATTAAATGTACCAACATACTTCTGGGACGAGAATGAGGAAAAAAAATATTTTGGACTAAGGCCACAGCTAGTGTACCAGGTACCAGGTCAGAAGAAAGAACACCCAGCTTTAATAATTTTAATACTAAAAACATAGTAAACTCTTAAATCATTTAGTCTATTTGCGTTACAAAATGTATATTTTATAAAAAAATATCGAGTTATGTATTCGGGCTCTGCGTCAGTGTTTTGAGTATATTTACACTTATGGCGTATGGATGAAGATGGTAAAATTCTAGAGGAAGTAAACCCACGAGGGAGAAAGAGTTGGACATTATTTATAAAGAAAACATTTATGTACCTAGCTGGGATTTGAACTCTAACTTTTATGTATTAGTAAACCAGACAAGACGAGACTGGCACATTTGTCCACATGCACAAAATTTCTGTAATAAGTATGATGAAAAAGATAGTTTTATATAATGAAAAATATTTATTATAATTTATTTTAATTTATTCTATATTATTTAAGATTTATCAAATATATTTGCTATTCAAAAAATGTTACATTAATAAATTGGATAAACTAATGCAAAAATGAACATTTAATTGCATGAAAACTAAATTATAAATAATTGCTTTAATATAGTTTAGAGCCAAGTAAGTATTAAACTAACAGTAAGTTTCTCTGAAATATTTTTTTTTATATATTTAGTAAGCATTTAAATAGTTCCATCTAATTTTTTATAAAAATATTTTCAATAAAGATAAAGTTGATTTATAAAATAATTTGTTTCAGACTCTTATACTAATTTTGAATAATTTTATCAGAAGAAATTTGAAATGTTTAATGCACGACCACATTAAATATTTTCCAATTAATTTTTGAACATTTTTACTTTCTCATAAATTATTGTAACCGTAAAAAAATTTCTACCTCGATATTATGATGAATCTGTAAGTTGTATGTGTTTCCAAACCCCCCCTCCCCCTCAAAAAAAAAAGAATACTCTATAATTGAAACGGTTTGAGGAACTTTTTTTTAAATTTGGCTATATTACACAAATTAATTACTAATTAGTGATTATTTTAAATTCCCAATTGATCCAAAATGGCTCAAATGATTTTATTTTAAATGGATATTTTGGGTGTGTTTGACCTCCCAAATTAACTTGAATACTTGGTTTTTGGGTAAAAATTCGTTAAAGGGGAGTTTACTCATAGTCATGGGTGATCTTCAAAAATTCGAAACATTTTGAAAAGGGGTCAATATTTTCTTAAAATAAGTATTTAAGGAGTGTTTGACATGAAATATAAGACTATATACTTTTTTTTTCGAGGAAATTGATTTGAGAGTAGTTTACTATGATTACTTTTTTTAATTTGAATATTTAAGAAAAAGGCGTTAGCGATATCGTTCAAGTGGATATCTGTTAAGATTTTAGATTATAAATAATTATTTATACTTGTTTTCTATAAATAATAATTTTATAATAGTTTACTAATAATTATTTATTTTTTATATAATTTGAATGTTTTTGAAAATATTTATGACAATTTGTTGAAAACTGGATCGGGGAACTAATTTAAATTATCAATAATAATATATGATTGCTTTTCTGAAATAAATTAATTTAAGGGTAGTTCACTTGAGAAAATTTAATAAAATTTTAACTTTTCGAAATATTTGCTTTAAATATTGAGTTAAAAATGGGTATTTGAGATAAGTTTTTCATGATTAATAAGAATAAGAGTTTGTTTTTAAAAATTAAAAATAATCTTAGGCTAAATAAAAATATAATTACTATTGAAAATATGAAATTTGCTAGAAATATTTTAACACCATGGATTAAATTGATACATAAAGAGTGTTTATTGTGATTACAAGATGATATATATTTTTTTATTAGTAAAGCTTACTTAAGAATAGTTTATAAACACCCAATTTTTGAAAATTTTCTTCCTGGCCATTATAAGCAATATTAGAAAGTTTGTACAGTTGTGTCATACCATTTATTTACCTAATATTCCGGATCAAAATAAATTTTTAATCTATACACTAAAGCTTATCTTGATTCTTTAATATTACCATTTAAAAGATTATAAAACAACCATTTATCATTTAATTAATACGTATTAATAAAATAATATTTTATATGGCAATCATAACAGCGCTGCATGGTTTTTAATTTATAAACATTTCGTAATAGAACATAATAAACACTTTTTAGAACAAGTAATCGTTAATTAAATTCGAAGACAAAGTTTGTAAAATTAATTACATTTATAAACGGTTTTAGGTAATAAACAATTTCAAAACAATAATATATTCAAAGGTTGGTAATTAAATTCAACTGAATGGGCTTAACTTCGTCGAAAGCTATTCATTGAAAATAAACTACCTACAATTTAAAAAAAATAAAGGCTGAAAAATCTACATTTAAAAATAGCAATTTCAACTTACGAATGAAAGATATTTAGAAATTTAACCAAATTGGTTTATAATAGTAGCTATTCTACCTCAGCAAAACATTGGCCAACGTTCAAGAATATTTAGGGTACACTTTACAAAAACAAGGAAGTTATATTAGCCCACGAATTACAAACAAACTTAACATATGAATGTATGTACTGAACTATACTTATAAAAGTATTCACTTTGTGTGCGGCCAGACTGGCCAATTGACACGAGCGACGCGCTTGAAAGATAGAACTGGTTCTATTTTTCAAGTGCGCGCGCTCGAGCCGGAACAGTCTAGTTTACAGGCGCTGGGCAATAGTATTGTAGGTATGTTCATTGAGTGCTAAGAAATCTTCTCAATTTGACATGATATTTGACTTTATTATTATTATTATTATTATTATTATTATGTTTAGCCCACTTGCTACTAACGGCCTAATTTAATTGGTAAGACCATAAACAACATATATATATATATATATATATCCGATATGTTAATACTTCCATATTATAGTCAAA
Organism: Timema genevievae; assembly: GCA_902155825.1. Classification (NCBI taxonomy): domain Eukaryota; kingdom Metazoa; phylum Arthropoda; class Insecta; order Phasmatodea; family Timematidae; genus Timema; species Timema genevievae. The sequence continues at coordinate 528,842 of CABFWO010000019.1, forward strand.
GTAGACCTTCACAAATAAGAATCACCCCTCCTACATTTTTATTCTTTTATAAGCCTCTAAATATTTTTTGTAAGAATTTTCGAGGAGCACAGATGCGGGAAATGTCTTTGACAGCGACATTATCACGAATAAACTGGGACCAATCTACTAATCATGTAACTTGCTCACGCACTTGTCAGTATGGCCGAACCTTTAGCCCTAGCATCTATATATGTATAAAATATATATTAGTGCACACATGTAGCCTATAGACCTTCAACTCATACACGGTAGGAGTGTAGGTAACTAACAGTTAGCAGAAAGCTTTTCATTCCAAACATTAAATAGAAATATTATTAGAATATTATTATAACACTTTTTATCTCCACTAGTTATTAAACAAAATGTCGGTCTGTATGTCTGTTTCCTAAGATCTTTGGAACCACTTAACTGTTTGCGATGGAGTTTCTTTTATCTTATCTAGATTTTACCGGGAAGGTTTTAGGCCATTTTAATACAGATTTAATTCCACAATATATTTTACTTGATAGAAGGTCATTACTTGGTAATCTCATCTAAGTTGTCTTCATGATTTATGTTATCTTTGGTGTCATTTACCACGCCTAGCGGAGATGCTAAAACTAACACTCACGATTTATAAAAATCTTTGTCATTTACCGTTCCTAGCAGTAGTTCTTAAACTAAATTGATATTTTTCTCCAATTTTATGTTAAAACTTATATTTATCATTTTTTAAGGTTGAATTAAAATTCAGTATTTTTTAAATAAGTTTTTATAGAGCTTAAACAGCAAGACTATAAACATAATAGCTCACCTACATTGCTTATTTTATAGAAGAAATTCAAGTCGGCTACTGCGATGGAGGGGAGTCAACAGCAAGCTATTGAGTACTGAGAAAGACAACATGACCGTACCCCTCTTTAGAGGGACTATTGGAAACAGTTAGCTTGCTGATGAGGTGTACAGGGGGGTACGAACGAACGCCAGAGACGTTTAAAGGGATTGGTGAGTATTTATTTCAAACAGGTGATTCTAAAATCAAATGTTTTATGTCAACAAATATCTGTCAAAGCTTTGGACCATTGGACGACTTAAATATAAGAGAATGTAAACAAAATCGTCATGCCAAAGTTTGATGCAATGTTTTAGATACACGTTGTATATATATATATATATATATATATATATATATATAAAATTTCACCTCATTTGCAAGAATTTTTTCCATTGTATTTTAAGTTACCCCACCCATGGCTATAATTGTTACCTGTGTACAACACCAGTTCGATCCTGACCCACTGGGACAACCATAAGAGCTCTGGCTGTAGGCAGTTTCGGGGGTCCAGGTTCGACTCAGAGTTGAGTGATCGGGTGTCTAACATATATTTTAGTTCAGGAGAAGGGCAAAACAATATCACTTACCAATACCAACCCCTCTCCAATTGTGTGTGGCAGCGAAACACTCAACGGATACCCCGAGATATGATTAAGATTATTAATTTATTATTATTTATATTTCATATTTTCAAATTACTTTTACAATATTAATCAAACAAATCAACTCAAAATCTTGATTTTTTAAAAATATTTTGTATTAAAACGCGTGATCAATGGTGAATAATTATTCTATTGAATATAGAATTCATTATTGATCTGTACAACTTGATCACCAAAATTCAAAGAGAAATTACAGAATACATTGCAATAGTAAATTCAAAGAGAAATCATATTTTGGTTTTGTTGGTTGTTTTTAAATCACAGATCCTTATAAAAGAGTTTCTGTACTTATAATATTCGCTTATAACTAGAGGACTAACGTATAGCCCGAACGGGTAGTATGACGCGGTGCTAAATAAATAAAATAAAAATCTAAAGAACTATTGAATAGATTTGAATTCAGTACTTTATTATATTTTGTTGAATTACTCTAGAAAGGCTACACGTTATATAAAAATGTATCTATGTCTTCAAGGAGCTGAGCAGTGACGTTAAAGACAATACAAGTTTTTATGTACTCTATGGATTAGAAAAATCGAGGACTGCCACAAGACTCTAGGAAAAAATTAGACCCAATAATACAGATTCAGTGATAAGTTGGGAGATTCTGGAATCAAACATTAACCCGCAAGTGTAACTAAACATATGCTAAACGGCCAATACCGACTTTTGAATCGATCGTCTACGCGCATGCAGCAAAAACTATCCAAATAGCTATCAAAGAGCTACGTTGATGGGCGTGGAGGATATTCCAAATACCATAGATGGCATCCCGATAATGGAGGCTGCTCGGAAACGATCCGTTCTTGAGCGTTGGAGATAGACATTCTTTCAATTTTCACATTATGTGGAGCTGTGCAGTTTCATCAAATCCATTAATTATGTATGTAAGTGAAACAATCATGACAGTGATCAAGGGGCGTTCAGTATTAACTTGAGTGATGAAAAGAACATTTTCAGCAGGTATTATTCAAGGTGTTATTTATTTAGTAACCCATCTAGAAAGGAATAGCGCCGGATTGGTTTTTTTCAGGAGACTTCTTACAAACTCTACCGGTTATTCCAAATTACTAGAGCTGACTTGGTCAACGCCTTCCTGAAACGATCCTACATATGATCAGACGCTGTGAAACTTTCCCTGTTAACAAACATGTGCATCCACCTGTTCAAAGACAAAAACTAGACTTATTTGTCGATATATTTCTGAAACTCGGCAATGGAGTCTTCGTAGGACATGGAGGTAAGCTATCCTTGAATAGCTACCAGATATGCTTGGTGTTTAAAATCTCCAGGTATTGATCAATTGCATTTATCCCGATATACTTCTTCTGAAAAACAAGCGTATTTCGTGGTTCCAAGAGCCGGCTATTCTATCTCCAAAAATGAATCGACTGATAAAATAATGACTGTATTTTAGACCAGTACAAAGCGACCTACGACACTTAAGATGTCCATGGGTACTACTCTGTTTAATCCATTAGTTCCACCCATTTACACTCTTCAATTAAAACTTGAGCACCCATCATTTTTCTGCAAAATTTGAACCCACCTAAACTGTGTAATGAGATTCACTTACAAGTAAACAGTCTGCAAAATGTAATCATAGAGGCATATGTCAGGACAGATAGCACTTCTGGAAATGGGTCATGATACCAAGAATACCCATGATTCAATCATACTTGCCCTTCCAGTTTAGATGCATATCATTTCCTACAGTAGCCCCATGGCTTCTTTGGTGCTGACTGACAGTTGACAGCTGACTTCTTACAGTCAACATTTAGGTATATACTTAAATTTTGACTGTTAGTAGTGACAGCTGCTAAACACATGTTTTTGCAGATCATATGGTTCGGCGTAGGGATACATAATTTGGTCTGGTAATTTTTCAAAACCATCAGCTGTCAACTGTGAACTGTCAGTCAGCACCAAAGAAACCATGGGGCTACTATAGAAAGGTTTGCTATGCGATGACCATCAACACAATGTAAGGACAAACCCTGAAAGTGTCAGGATTTATCGCCGCTGCAAGTGTTTTTATCACATATACTTTCTTCACATGGTGATATAAACAGTTGTTGAATATCTGTAGAGGGTGTCCTGGAATGTAATGACGACATTACTGTACGTGGTGTGTTCCCGCGGTATTTTTAGCAGAGTCCTGCAATTGTTAGCTCCTGATGATAAAACCACAAGCTTCCTTTACAAATATGCCTTGTCGTAAATTTTGTTACTTTATTTCCTAGGTTTATTTTTAATACAAATATTACCCGCTTCTTTGGTCACGTGGTCTAAAGTTATACTCTCGTGTTGGACGAGACTGCCGAATACGGGAGATCTGGGTTCAATCCCAGTCGGGTGCACTGAACGTGGTTTTCCTAAACTATTTTCCACCCTCCCTCCACACAAATTTGGGTGTATTTTCTCTAAATTGAGCCTTGTTAATGCCTAGCCCATTAGTATAATTAGAACACAGATGTATAATCCGAACGGTTATTAAGACGTGGTGCTAAAAAAAATACAAATATTCTGTGTCTCTAATCTTAAAACATAAATAATTACACTACAATGGTTTTTTTTACTCTAAAGACATCTTTTATCAAATCCAAAGTTTTCATCATGGTAATCTCTACCTAATAAATTGCGTGATTTCTTCTCTGAGCAAGAAATTAAATACTCTGAGATAAGAAACGTTATTGTTTCAATGAACATGTTTTTAAGATTGATATTAACGCGAGAGAAGCTATGGACATAATCTTATTGATAATCTAGTAATACTAAGCAAATAAAAATTATTTCAGAGGAATTGGAAATGAATGACTCCAAGCCAATGTTTTCAATAAAGAACTTTCTGCTGGCTGTCACACTCCTACTGTATACGATCAAAATCAATAGCACAAATTAGCGTACACCCTGAACAGTTAGTAAGATGCTGTGATAAAAAAAATAAGAACAAATACTATAACCATACGACTAACAAACTAACTTGATTTTAGTCAGTACTATTAATTCTATACATGCAGATAGAGAGCCTAACTATTTTCTAATTATTGAATAACAGGCTGATACCATGGCCTATACAAATAATACAATGATTATTTCATAGCACGAATTAAATACTTAATTAAATTATGAGAGAAAGTCTAATTCTAAATACCCAACAGTAGTTTCTAGGTAGTTACTAATTAGATAGTTTTACAAATACTCCTGTATAAAACATCATTTGTCTTCTAGAGAACCACTGGGAATCGAATCATATTCGTTATAAATACAATTTCGCTTTTCACGCAAGGAGATATTTAACCCAATTTGGTTTATATTTTTTTTAAAAAAGAGATTTAAATAGCTTCTTTATAATCGTGAGATATGTAAATTAGATTTTGAAGCGCTTAAACTTATAGTTCAAGGTTTGTTTGGAAAATTATATGAAAGCTGTAAACTAATGCTTTTCTATAGATATACACAGATACGTAGATTAATGGCAATAACTTAAATGTCTAAGAAAATATATTAAATATAATTTTTTTTTTTACAATTCAATAACTAATATACAAAAATGTATTGGTATATTGGTTATAAGATTTCCTAACGATTGGTATATATAACTTAATATATACTTTTCATCTAGTCTTACTATCCGCACGGGATATCCGGATTTAATTATGCTAATAGAATAAAGATAAGGAAGGTATAGATTATAGCAAATGTACTAACATTTACGGTAGGTGGAAGAAGAGTGAAATAACATTTAGGATAAACGAAACTTAGTACACATGGGCGGGAGTTGAACTCCGACCTCCAAGTAACCAGAAAACAATACCTGATGTTCCTAAAATTTATTATCTGTACCCACTTGTGTGGTTTAAATATCAGAAGCCACTAGTGAAAGAAATGAGCTAAGTTTTATATAAAACGACATCCCTTTTTACCCTATATTGTTCTAAGAATAAACCGTTAATTCACAATGAACCGTTCCAGCAGGACCCAAAAACGCCAAACACTTTTGGAAAACTTAGCCAGCTATAAGAAAAGAGGGGGGGTCGAATCTGAGGGGAATAGAAGGAGGCCAAAAAGAAAAAATATATATAGGGCGTAACCTGGCAAGTCGCCTAGCCGGTCAAAAACAAAGCTTCATTTACTGGTTGGATATTATTATACTACGAGTTAGAGTTAGAAAGGGATGGAGAGCTGGGATGGTTGGTGGGGGGGGTACAGGGGGGGGCCTAAGGATAGCTCCCAACACTCATTGTGTGTGCCCAGTACACATCAACAAGCCTAACCAAGGGAATAAAAGCTCTTAAGACTGGGAGGGGCTTCATACAAGATTAATGGAAACCAGCCAAGAGACCTCGAAGTCAATGGCTTTAACAAAGCGGGAAGGCCCTATTTTGAATTTAATCTTCACTTTTAAAGTGGGATCAAAAGGGAACTCAAGCTATGGCCAGCATTTTTTAAAAAGTTTTTATAGCAAAACTTTTTTGAGACACAATAAATAAATAATTTCTTGAGTAGCTACGTTTAGTTTTATTTTATATACATAGTAAGCGCAACGATTTTTTAATACTTGTCATATTCATAATCATAACAGGATTTGAGCAGATTTTTCAAAAAAATATAGAATTTCTTTTCAAATGCCAGGGTGCTTATGAAGGCTTAAAACTGCCACTGTAACATTATTATTATTATTATTATTATTATTATTGTTGTTATTAGAGGTTAGAGGCCCATCGACACAATGAGGTAATTAGGGCTGTAACAATATTTTTACTGTAAACAATTATTATTTTTATAAAAAATTACAAACATTTTGCAAATAAAGTATATTTATAGCTGTAAAGAAAATTAAAGGGTTTCAACAAAATATGAAATAAATTTCTATATGTTTGTATCTCACATTTCTATTTTATTTGTTAATCTTGCACTACATTATGTTAATTTTAAAAGTGTGAATAACTTTTTTAACAAGGTCCTATTTATTTACTTTAAAAAAGTAATATTAAAATAAGACACTACAACTGAAAGAGTTGCCAAAACCTCAGATTTATGTTTTTAATTTTTTATTTTACAAGAGCACCTCTATCATGGAAGTCACAACCAAACTTTCAAATGTGTGGAAATTACCTACATATCAAATAAGAAGCTAAAATGTATAGGAAAGGCACAAGTATTTGCATGGAAGGAGAGTGATAAACCACTTAAAAAATAGATCCTTCAGTGCAACTTTCCGTCTAGTTTTCATGCCCAACAATGCTGGGTAAATGATTGTTCTGGCCTCACACAAGATGTATTTTTCAATCTTATAAGAATTGTTTTTAATTAAGCTGTGTGATTAATTGATTTAAATTTAAAATAATTTGTGAATCCTTTACTACTTAAAAAGTAAGTAACTAAATACATTTCAAGGGTAGATATTTTAATTCAATTTAATGAAGATAGATTAAATGTTCGTATTCTAAATTAATAAAATTAAACATTAAATTAATAGCCCTGTGGTATTTATATTAGTCTCTATTTAATATAATCTATATTAAAGTAGATTTGTTTGATATTTGATAATGATATTAAAAGGAAAATAAAAAAATGTTGTCAGTTAGAGTAACAAGTTGAAACGAGACAGATGTAGCTGATTTAAGCTACAATGAGTTGAAGTGAATTGGGCTATGTTGGGCCGAGTTGAGTCGAGACGAAGCGAGATGGGCTAAGATGAAGCGAGATGGGCCAGGGGGCCGAGATGAAGCGAGATGGGCCAAGATGAAGCGAGATGGGCTGAGATGAAGCGATATGGGCCAAGATGAAGCGAGATGGGCCAAGATGAAGCGAGATGGGCCGAGATGAAGCGATATGGGCCGAGATGAAGCGATATGGGCCAAGATGAAGCGATATGGGCCGAGATGAAGCGATATGGGCCGAGATGAAGCGAGATGGGCCAAGATGAAGCGAGATGGGCTGAGATGAAGCGAGATGGGCTAAGATGAAGCTAGATGAGCCTACATGGAGAAAGATCGGCCGAGATGAAGTGAGATGAGCCGAGATGAAGCAAAATGGGTCGAGATGAAGCGAGATGGGCCGTGTTGAAGCAAGATGGGCTGAGTTGAGTTAATATTGTATTATTTGAATCAATTTTGTATAATTCGAGCCCAGTTGAAGTGATTTGGGATGAGTTGAGGTGAGATGGGCCAAACTGGACTTTGATGGCCCAAATTTGAACGAGATGGGATTGTATGGGTTGAGAAGGAAGCAATATGATCTGATATTGGCTAATATGGGCCGATTTGGCCTAAGTTTAGTTAATTTTGTACGATTTGAATTAATTTAGTATGGTTTGTGTACATTTGGTATTATTTTTGTCAATTGGATATGTTCGGAACATAGATGAAGTGAGATGTGGTGAGAAAGAACAATTTGGACTCAGCTTGGACAATTTGATCCGGAATGAACCGAATCGGGACGAGTTGAGCCAAGGCGAAGCGTGTTGGGATGAGTTTATTTGGCTTCCCTGTTGGCCCAACTTCTGCGGCGACTTGTTTGTTGTCTGCGGTCCTCTCTCGCCCTCTATCTTTTTTGGTGACAGTCAAACAAGATCCCTTCCCCCCCCCCCCC